>JANRMT010062803.1:6837861-6879060 GCA_026402145.1 Polypterus bichir lapradei | reverse complement strand
AATAATAATAATAATAATAATAATAATAATAATAATAATAATAATAATAATAAGTAGGTGTAAAATATTAGGTAACATTTCAGAAAACCCAAAACAAAAAGAAACTTAAAACCAGCACACAGAAATTTTTAAAGTATACAGAATCATAACACTTCCTTTAAATAAATTGCTTTTGACCAACAGTTTCATCCAAATGAGCTTTTTACAAGCTAATTGCTCTCATTTTATATTTTTACAAATTAATTTGAGTGTAATTTACAATGTAACTTAATGATACATTAATATACTGTAATCACTTTGGTGATTATTCATTTTATCAAGGGAATAAAATAAAGTGTTATTAAGAATATGCATATTTTGATTTGTATTACTCACAATTAAACACCCCAGTCTACAAATGTAAAAACACAAAAAGAGTAGATGCATATTAGTTAAACTTTTTTGTAGTTCACATTCAGATGTTCTCTGCAGTAGGACTTTGGGAATATTCTCCTGTCCATAGCACATTTACGTTTACAGAGCTGAACAGAAATGGCGTAAAACTAACAATATTAATGCCCCAGAGTGGCTGAGTCACAGTCCAGATCCCAATTCAATTTGGAATTTGTGCCTGGACTTGAAAAAGATTGTTCATCCACGAACAGTTTTGCAGAGATGAATGGAGAAAAATTGTCCAGATGTGCAAAGCTGACAGATCTGTGCACACAGCATCAGTGCTGCCATGGCTGTCAAAGGTGCGTCTACTAAATACGAAAATGAAGAGGGTGAATATTTACTGTATGGGATAAATTATTTTATTTTTTATATTTGTAATTAATTTTGATAACTTTCCAGAAATCTGTTTTCACTTTAACATTAAAAATTGATTTTCTCTTGCTCAGTGTCAAGAAAGCCAAATGAAATCTATTGTGATTAAATGCTGTATAACTATAAAATGTGAAAACGTTTTTGTAGGCACTGTGCTAGTGTGCTTGTAGAGACACCACAGTTGCATTAGCTATTTTTTGTTCACTACATGCCTAATTTGTTTTGAAGTTTTGCTAACATATGTCTGAAAAAGCTCCCCATGAAATGGGTTCTAAACAAAAGATAAAAGTTATGTTGAACATATCTCTCAGGTTTGTGGATTTTTTTTTCTTTGCTTGAGACATGTGTTTTTACTTTCCATCTTTTCTTTTGTTGTTATTCTGCTGTTTGTCATGTTGCTTGTAATTGATGTCATCAAAGTGGACATCACTCACACCTGTAACTGTATATGCCAACTAAATAAATACGAGGTGAAAGAATTGTTTGTTGCAGGAAAAAAAAAAATTATAACTGGTTTTGCTTTTGTTTCTGTTTTTAATGTTGTGGTAGTTGACCCGGACACAGACAGGCGGACACGTTCATTTCAGTTCTTCAGGCCGCCTCCTTGCCTTCTCTAGCTCAGTCCTCTCCGCTCCCGACTCTCGCGCTGAATGAAGGGAGGCGGCCCCTCTTATCCGCACCCAGATGAGCTCCAGGTGCTCCCCGGCAATCTCCCGCTGACACGCCCCAGTGTGGCGGAAGTGCCGGCTGTTCTCCCGGAAGCTCTCCGGGTGTCCCTGCTTCTCTTCCTCCCAGCACTTCCTGGTGTGGCGGAAGTGCTGAGGTCCAGGGTCCCCAAGGCATTGGGGCGCCTCCTGGCGGTGACCACGGGCCCCTACAGGGTGGGGCTTCCACGCCCTGAACCCGTGGCTCCCAAAGCAACCAGGAAGGCGGCCCCCACGTGATCCCAGATGGGTACACGCCCACTTCCGGTCCTCCAAGGCATCCCGGCCGGGTCGTGGCCCCTGGCATCCTCGACAATGTCAAGGACCTGCAGAAATGTCTATCATGGCAATCTTTTTTTCTTAGCTTTTTCTTGTGCCAGATGTTTGGTCTATTGCTGGTTCTGTTTTTCTTATTGTTATTGAGAAGTAGTGACCCAACTCTTTTTAAGTTTAATAACTTACAGTCATGCAAGTAGTTTTGTGTTCATATCAGCCTGCAGTCTGTAAATCCACTGTAGGCTTCCAAGTTCTTTGTGTCTGTGCAGTTGGAGATTCCCCATCCTTGGCAGTTTCAGTTCTCCTTCCTTACCTTATGTGCATAGTCTGGCAGCCATTACCCAACTAGCAGTTCCTACACTCTCTTTCAGTGCACCAGTGGTCCATTGCCTGAGCATTAGCCACCTTTTCTGTGTTTTGTCCACCACTCATTCCCCTTGCTGAAAGCAGCTTTGTACGTAACATTAAGCCAACTAATAATAATGTGCAAAAATGCTAAGAATACAAATTGTGAGATTTGGTCCATTTGAAACTCTGTAGCCAGGGATAAAGACTAAGAAATAATTGATATTCCTCTTTATTCTGTGAGCTTAATTGCTTTGTATTCTGCATCCTTAAAAGAGTTACGTCATAACAACAAGGGAGAGGCACATACCATATAGGCGTCTTCAGATTTCTAGGTGTCTGAAACCATTTTGGCACCTATGGCATCTATTATCATTCTGGTGTTAAGAATTGGGAAACTCGTTTTGGCAGGTTTGAAATTTTTAAGCTTTGAGTAATGATTCTTTGTGTTTTTGTTTATTAGATATGACGTTGAGTTTAATTTCTTTATTAAATATAAAGATCGCATATGTTTTGTTTAAATTTTGATTGAATCTCTTTACCATTTTAGAAGCCGGTATGGATGGATAGTGATTGCTAGGGGATCCCATTTATTAAATACGAGCTATAATTCAAAAATACTGTGGTGTTTGTGTGTTCCAGGTGGAAACAGGGAAGTGTGTAAAGAAATGGGGTTTCCCCAGGAAGGCAAACTAGATTAGTAAAACCTATTAAAAACCTAAAGGAAATTAAGAACAATGAGAAAATTAATAAAAAAAAAAGAGCACTGGCGACAGCAGATCCTGACACTAAGTTTATATGAGAAGGCAGCCTGGATGCTTGTAAACAACTAAAAAATAGTAAATGTATGTTTATTCAGATTACCACAGCAGCTGTCACAAAAATATAAAATAGCTGTCACAATCTAAAAAACCTTAAATCTTGCGTATCTTCCTGGAAGTGACACAAATGTAGTATCTTCCAGATTATTCAGATTTGTAATGGGCTTCTTTCATTTATTTTGGTTGTGTAAGCCAGCATTAAAAAATAATTAGCTTATTAATCTTTCTCTGCTGCAGACACTTAGAAAAGGTTTCAATTTCAGTACCAATACAGTTTTCGACAAACACTTTCCCTGGAAGTATGAGGCTTCTGCTGCATACAATCCCATGGTTAGGTATCTGTACAAATTTCTGTTTTTGTTAATTTTGAGTTATTATTTTTCATGTCTTTATATTATTTCTGTTGGTTTCATTTTTAATTCCATAATTATGTGCTCTACCTTTAAATTTAGTTGTGTTTCTTTTTCTTTTGTGCTCCTGCCCTGCTTGAGTTAGCAGCTTTTGAAGGCCTCACACCATTTTTGCCATGAAGGAATCTCCAGTTCATGAAACCCTGGAGCATTTTTGAGAAATGTCAACTATTCTCTTTATTTTATTTTGTTCATAGTGTGCTTATATCAAATCTAACAATTCCAGCCAGATCACCAGCCTGACCTGCGCAGCAAGGTAAACAGATTCAGAATGAGTTGCTTTGTTCAGAGATCCAATTTCAGTAGGCAGCATAATATATCAAGACTGCAGCCCATAATTAATTCATGCAATACTAGTGCTTCATCCTTTAATGGACCTTGTATTAAGAATGTTAGTGGTAGAAAGTTCATTGCTCACAGATCCATATCCATGATATACTTCAATAGATCATGGGTTTAGAAAACTAAACCCTTGTGCTCAAAACTCTCATCTTTAAGGCATATTTCAGAGCAAAAAAGCATGCAGTATGCCAAAGTTTTTATGAGTATTCCAGAATGAACATTTGCTCTGGACAGAGCGAGTAACATAGTAAAGTGTATCAAAAGAATATTTCAGCAAAATAGAAATGCAACCCTAAGCCAGGAACTAGCAAGGCTGATGAAATGACACAGCAGCAGGTCAGTAAGGCACAGCAGCACAAAGAATGGGCTGTCAGGAAGAAAGGTGAGCACAGGCAGCAGCGCAGCGAGTCTTCAAAGGAACCACAAGCTGATGCTATTACAGTTTTTGAGCCAGCAAATATGTAGGTTAACAATACAAGATTCATAAAAAATTGAATTACTGGATAACAGAAAACTTTAGTACAAAGTTCGGCATAGTCCAATGTTGATCATCTTGTACATCTTCATAAGAAGGATGATGGCAGTGGGGTACTTAAATGTTTAGAAATACAGCATGAGATGCACAAATAGCAGTCAGAGGAGTCGGCACAACTACTACTTAACCAAAAGAATGAAGGCAGGCATTAGAGGAGCACCACTCGGGCAGAAATGCAGAATATCGGCGAAAATAGCAAATAATCCTAAAATGAGATCTCAGCATTGCAAGAATCAACTGAAAGTGTTTCATTCAGTGAACCACAAGGAGATTTAACCCAATGGCAAGGTGTTGCGATTTTAATTGAGGCCGAAAACAAAGCAGAATCCAAATCCAAGATAAAAAAATATTAAATTGTAGTCTTGAGTAAAACAATAAAACAAGAAGCTGTGAAAGATACTAAGAAGTGCAAAAAGTGAAAGAAAATCATCACAATCACACAAAATCATCCATAACATTATAGTGTTTTATCAAATATAAGAGGACGTTCTCAAATAAATTCACTCCAGTTCAGGGCAGTGAAGGGTAGAGACAAGTTTGGATGGGACTGTGGTACAGCATGTCAGGGATCCGCCGCAGCTTAGAAAAAGTGCAGGATTTTGTTTTACAATAGTGTGGCTCAGACACATGAGTAGTGGCGTATGAGGAAAGTCGTGCAGCAATGGAGTGTTTAACAGGGGACATTTGCTGGTTTACATGTCGGAGAATGATCGGCGCAGCCATCCCTCATTGGCACTCGGTGGATTTTTAATGAGGCACCTGTACTTGCAGGGCTATAACAGATCTGAGTAGGTTAGTAAAAAAGAAACAAAGAAAAATGAAAGAAAGATAGAGTAATTGAGAGGTTGAGCCAGTGTGGGTGGAATGAGAGAAAAAGCATTCAAAGGGTAGGATCTTACCGGTTGATTAATCAGAGCAAGGGAGGTTGTGGGCCCCAGATGTCCTGCAGCTGCCAATAGAGGTGGCAGGTTTGGTCTTGGTAAATGTCCCAGTGGATACTGATGGAAGATGTTTGCAGACAAGAGCCAGATTATGTAAGACTTTTGTCTGTGTCTCAGATTAGCTGAGCAGACCTCAAGGGTGGACTTCATAGATGATGGAGAGGCAGAGAGTGTAACACTGGAGACAACTGAAGGGAAAGCTGATTCTGACTCTGATTATATTCCAGGTTTTAAGTGTATCTGACTTTGGATTTATTTATTGGTTAATTCTTTTCCTCACCTCACTATTGTTTATATGGATGATTATTTAATTGAACTGCACCACACTTTGGATTGCTGATGCTAATAAATACACACTTTGCACTGATAGCTCCTGTTGTGGGTGCCCTGGGATACAGAAGAGGCCTCTGGCTGCAGGCACCCGGGCACAACAGGGATGCCATTTATTTGCAGGACCCACTCACACACACACACCCATAAGGAATCAGTTTACAATAACCAATTCCTGAAACACTAGGACAAAAACCATGGAGAAGACCTCAGACTAATATGGGGAGAAGATTACAAACTCCACACACACAGTGACCAGGACCAACATTTCAACTCAGGACATGCTGCTGAGCTGCCTTTTTTCTTGAGTACCATAATGTAAGTTAATAATAAAAATAGACTATAGACTAATACAAACAAAGTATTACCCTGGAGTTATGCAGTGTGGGGCACTTTTTTAAGTTTAAACATAAGAAATATCCAATACTAATAGCCTTTCTGTTGAAGCAATTTTTCATACTTTTATGTAAATACAAAACAAAATAACAAAGTAGTTTGGAAATGCCAATGTTGATTAGGAGAAGGTTGAAAATAAATCACCATTGATAAAAAGTATCTAATTTTTTCTTCAGTATTATTAAGAAGTTCTTAGAACAAATTTTCACTTAATTTCACACATTAGTTTCACCCATTTCCCAGAAGTCAATATATGAGTAAGAGGCTTCCAGCAAAGTTATCTGCATATTTAAACTGATAAAAGCACATCTTGTCAAAGCTCGTCAATTGCAATCATTTATCATCTGCTAAATGCTTCCGCCAAATTCTTATCAGCATTCACTGATAAACAAATAAAAAGACGAAAAATATTCCAAATTTTTGTTTTTCTTTAGCTGTAAATCACTTTCTCATCAGGCATCATTTACAAAAATTAGCACAGGTTAGGATGATTCAGACTCATTATTGTGTTTATGAGTGTGTGAATAATGAAATGAACCATTCTTAATTATTAACATCAGCGTCTCTTCATTAACTAAAACAAGAATTTCTATACTGGAAATGTACCTACTGTACTAAAACATATCAGCACAGAATATCACTCTGTTTCCTAAAATCCCTATAATGTGTTCAAATAGTTTAAAATAAGAAAACTAAACAGATAACAGTGTTTCTTTTGTGAGCTTGCTAGCATTGACTCATCCTGCCAATTTTCTATAGTTAACAAAATGGTGTGTTAAGGGACATGGCCATCAACCTAATTGTAATAGGCCTGTAAGCTTAAAATGCATCAAAAACCTCCTCTATTCACCACATCACTCCCGTTTTGCAGCAGCTTCACTGGCCTCAGGTGGTGAAGCAGCAGCCGCTCCATGGTCTTCATCACATGTGACGTCAGAGGCCGGAAGTCATTCAGCTCATTAGGACGCGATACCTTTGGGACTGGGGTGATGCAAGATGTTTTCCAAAGCCTCAGGACTAATCCTTGTTCCAGGCTCAGGTTGAAGATGCGATGTAGAGGACTCCACAGCTCCAGCGCACAGGCCTTCATCAGTCGTGGCGATACTCCATCTGGACCCACTGCTTTGCTGGCACGAAGTCTCCTCAGCTCTCTGCCCACCTGGGCTGCTGTAATTGTGGATGGGGGTGTCTCTTCTAGTCTGATATCAGCAGAAGGATGGGGGGAGGGTGCAGTACTCCGAGGTGAGAGTGGGTTAGGGTGGTCAAACCTGTTAAAGAAGTTGTTCATCTGGTTTGCTCTCTCCACGTCTCTCTCGATGGTGGCACCCCGCTTCGAGCTGCAGCCAGTGATGATCTTCATCCCATTCCACACTTCCTTCATGCTGTTATTCTGCAACTTCTGCTCCAGCTTTCTCCTATACTGCTCCTTTGCTGCCCTGAACTGGACTCGGAGATTCCTTCTGCGCGCGCTTGAGCTCATGCTGATCACCGCCTTTAAAAGCCCTTTTCTTCTGGTTCAAAAGGCCCTTGATGTCACTTGTAATCCATGGCTTTTTGTTAGCATAGCAGCGTACTGCTCTTACTGGAACTACAATGTCCATACAGAAGTTGATGTAGTCAGTAGTGCAGTCAACAACCTCCTCAATGTTCTCAATATGTGACCCCTGCAGGATATCCCAGTTCATAGTTCCAAAGCAGTCTCTCAGAGTCACTTCCTGAATGAGCTTGTGGATGTAGGTAGCTCCCTCACTCTTGGTTTGTAGTGGGGCTGGAGCAGAACCAGGTTATGATCTGCTTTCCCAAGCACAGGCAGCGGGGTGGCGCTGTATGCGTCTTTAACATTTGAATACAGTAGGTGAATAATCCTATTTCCCTGGGTGTTACAATCCACATACTGGGAGAAGGCAGGTAATGTTTTGTCATGCGTCACATGGTTAAAGTCTCCAGCGATTAGCACAAGCGCCTCAGGGTGCTGTGTTTGTAATTTTGCAACAGCAGAATGGATGATGTCACCCACTATCTCCACGTCCGCCCAAGGAGGGATGTAAACAATAACAACAATGACATGTCCAAACTCTCTTGTCAAGTAATAGGGACGCAGATTTATGGCCAACAGTTCGATGTCCCTGCAGCAAGTGGAGACTTTGATGTTTACGTGTCCAGAGTTGCACCACCTTGTATTGACATAGAGAACGACTCCCCCTCCTTTCTGCTTCCTGCAGGTACTTGCGTCTCTGTTCGCTCTAACTGTGCTAAACCCGGGTAGCTCCACGTTAGCATCTGGGATGTTAGTTTTTAGCCACATTTCACTAAAACACAACAAACTGCATTCTCTGTAGGTCCTGATATTTTTCACCAGCGTAGCCAGTTCATCGATCTTATTTGGTAGTGAGTTCACATTTCCCAGGATCACAGAAGGCACCGAAGGCTTGAAACGCCACTTTCTTGCAAATCGCTTCACTTTTAGCTTAGCTCCGACTCTGCTGCCACGATATCGACTTCTTACCTCGTCAGGTAAATAGGGAACCACACCATCGCAGGCATTTGTTCTCAGCATTTGAAGCTGATTACTTGAATAGACAAGTCTCGGCGTGTAAAAATCTTTGTCCAATTAGCAAATAATTAGTAAAAAGTGTCCAGGGAACGAGTCCACATAAAAGAAAGTGATAGAAGTGATCAGTAAAACAGAGAAAAAGGTAGAAAAATAAAGTCGTACAGGGAGCTGCTGAAAAGGCTGCCACTCGCGGCGGAGCCTGAGTCATGGTATTAGCTTACAAACCATGCCGTGTGGAGTACAAGTCAAAGGATGTTATGTATAATTTACATAACATACTAGTGAGGCCTCACGTGGAGTGAAGTGTTCAGTTTTCATTGCCATATTACAAAAAAGTATGTAGCAGTGCTAGAGAAAGTCCGGAGACTAGGCTAGCTAGGCTGAATCCAGGACTAATAGGTATGAGCAGTGAGGAGAGATTGAAGGAATGAAACCTTTTCACTTTAAGCAAATTGAGATTTAGTGGTGACATGACTGCAGTGTGTAAGATTATGAAAGTAATTAATAGGGAGGATCCCAGCGTTTAGTTTAGAATAATGTCTTCAACAGAATAAAGGACATAGCTAGAAAGTTGAGGGAAGATTTTGAACAAATTTTAGAACATTTTTCTTCATGCAAAGAACAATAGACACATGGAATAAATTGGCAAGTAGTGTGGTAGAGACCATGACTTTAGGGACCTTCAAATCTTGACTTGAGCTTATTTTGGACAATCTAGTTGAATAGGATGGATGAGCTTGTTGGTCTGAATGGCATGTTCTCCACATAATTGTTCTAATGTTTTACATTCTCTAATTTATCTGTTAAAGGAAATCTTGTTGCTTACTGCAAATTAAGCAAATCCTTCTATATAAAAGTGGTCGGGATTGTCCTTCCATCCCGTGAGTACTACGCAGGCGCGGAGTTTCACACACGCCCTGTCCATTTTGCAATGCACGATGGGATTTGTAGTTTCGTTTTTCCAGGTAAAAGATGATTTTCTACTCCAGACTGTGCGAGTAGCACGGAGTTTCACACACGCCCCGTCCATTTTGTAATGCACGATGAGATATGTAGTTTCGTTTTTCCAGGTAAAAGATGATTTTCTACTCCAGACTGTGCGATATCTTCTTCTTCTTTCTTACTATATAAAAGCAGTCGGGATTGTCCTTCCGTCCCGTGAGTGGAAAGCGTAGCGGTATTCCGCTTATCACAGACTTACTACTTGCAGCTTGCGGTACGAAGCGACATGATGTGAGCAGAGTTCTGGTGCTCCCATCGTTCCCTTGCTTTTGTGCGCGATGCGCTGGAAAAATAGACAAAATTATGTCTCTGAAAATAATTAATGTTGATGGAGTACAAATGCCTCACCGCGTAGTAAATATCAGGGGGGTTCAAAAGGGCGACCTCAATATAGAAAAAAAGTTTAAATTTCATCACAAAAATAACAGAGACTACGAGTATTAAAGTAATACCACTCAAAAGCAATATAACGAGTTTGTATAAAATATCAAATTGATCTACAGTACATATTGAATTGCCTTAAGAAGTGGTCAACTTAAAAGTTGGTCACCTTAAAAGGCGGGTCAGCCTAGTATTAAATTATCTACAGTGAAACCAGACTCGTAGATGGAGTGGGTGCCTTTGCAGGGCATTGTTGAGTAGAACTTATTTGTCTCCGTATTGGGATGAAATAGGAAAAAGATGACAAAAGAGAAGTTGGCTTAGAAAAATGAAGAGAATATTCTGGGATTAGTGAGTCCATCAGAAGACAAGGAATGGCAAGCTTGGGTTGGGCTTGTGTGTCACAAGGAGTGTTACAGAAGCTACATGACGTATCACTCCTACTAGGTGACAAGAATATTGAAATAAAAGGAAGCTCAACTTAGAATCCCTTACTACTGTTTTCACTATCAGCCTTACCTAATCTTGCCTACCTTACTTAATAACTTGAACCAAAAAAAAAAGATCATTAGAATTTGTACCTTTATATGGATTACATGGAACATTTTACTCCACTTGATATCTAATTTTTTAATATATCAGAAATGTTTTGCTATGTGTACCATATAGAATTAATACTCTATTTTAACTCTGTCTTCTATATTAAGTTTCTATACAGTTCATAATCTGACCCATGTTTAAAGCCTTTTTATCCTGGGGTAAATGTGTCAACTCATTTATTTTGTTGAATTATGCCAGTCAAAACTAAATGAAATTCCAGTTTAGATGTAATTCATGGTCAAATTAATATCAAGGAATGTTTGCTCATTTTGTGTATTGAAATCCCAAAGTGTAAAATTACACTGGCAATGTGCTGCTCACACGCACACACCAATTAATATGGCGGTACGAATGTTTATCTATTTTGTGAATGGCACCCAAAGGTTTCAGGCATAAAGCTCCATCATTTAGCAAAAGACAGCTGTTTTGGAATTAACATTCTCCTAAAACAGCTGTCTTTTAACAAACGATACCAAGGGAGGCATTTTCTCAGCAATAACCTTCCCTGTGCCAGCACTATGAATGACTGCAATCAGAATCCATTGATGGGAGAAAATCTCATGGAGGAGAAGGCGGCAGAAATAAACAGACTTAACATTTCAAATGTTCTCCCTGAAAGCTTTCTAAGCTGTTTGTTTTTTTTTTTTTGTGTTTCACAACATAGATATTTAAGATTTTATACAATTGCTGTAAAAACAAATTGAGGAATGGTTCAGAGTTGAATCTTTAAATTTTAGCCTCAACATAATGAATATACCTACAGTAGATACATTTCACAACCTTTTCATGGTGCAAACTTGAACATATCACTTTCTTGCATATTTTAATTGGATTTAATACATTTTAACAATAAAATATGTAATATGACTATTAGACCTCAGATTTTCATTTATGCTGTTACTCCCCTTGATTTTACAATGGCCCAACCAACAGGCAATCACTCTTAAAAGTTGCTTACTGTCTAGTATCTGTCTGTGATAATAATTATTATTATCTCTCTATTAGAAAAAAAATCTTGGGAGGGAGATAAGGGAGACGAGACGTGATCTTCCCGAAAGACACTTTGACGTCCTGCGAGACAAAAGGACAGGTGCTGTACAGGCTTTTAAGTGATCGATGCACAGCGTGACAAGAGGACACGCAGCTCGTCTGTAGCAGCAGCAGCAGCAAGGCAGCAGATTATCCAAACGCGTCTCCTTTGCATGCGATCAGCCCCCACCCCTTCACAATGCGAGCGGCAGAGACATGAAGTGGCAAAATGAGAGCTGCTGTACAGGCTTTTAAATGATCGACGCACAGCACGAAAAGAAGAAAACACAGCTCACAAGCAGCAGCAGAAAGACAGCAGCTGATTCGACTGCATCTCCTTAGCGTGCGTTCAGCCCCCCTTCACAACACGAGCAGCGTAATATGACTCACAAGAAAGAGATTTATCCGCACCCAGGGCCGGAAATAAAGGACAAAGAGTAGATGACAAAGTAGGACGTCGTAAAGAATTCAAAAATGTTGGCGCGGTACACATACACAGCAGGTTAGAGATAATGGATGTACGAAAATTCCAAAGTCTCAAAAAAAGGATGGGAAAGATTGCATTAGCGCAAACAAACGGAAATTATTACTCAGTGAAATAAGTGAAACAGCAAAAAGAGATCGAATATATTGTTCGGATTTAAACTTTAAGTTGGAGACTTGTAGATCATCTAATTTGTGTCGCCAGCAAGAATTAAAAGATTTCAAAAGCGTTGTTGCGGTATGAAGTCCCGTGAAACAGAGACTTTTAACATGAGATTCTTTCAAGTCACGCCCTACTTACAACTATTTTCAAACAAGACCACGGGCATTTAACCTCAGTCGTGTGAGTGCTTTTGTCAAAGACGCTTCCTGCACTCTCAGCTCTTACAAATTTTATCAGGACAATAATTTTATATGTTCAAGATGATACGTCAATGACAAAGCGATGAAGAAAGAGCATGGACAAACATTTGAGAAAGTCGTTCTATTTATTAGAGGGAAAGAAATAATATTCACTCAACTTATAAGTTGCGTTGTCACGATGCAAGTCCAAACACAGAATCAAACTTCAATGCGATCTTGAAGAAAAGTTAATTCCAAAAATTGTTTTTACAAAAGTTTTAAAGTGAAAATAATGCATATGTAACAATTCCCATGAAAATAACAATCTCTTTAAATTGTATATCTGGGAAACCAAACCCGGGGATGGGTGAGCAAAGCGAGCAGGAAAGCAGATCCCCCTATTTATTTAAAATTATATAGTGCTTTTCTCACTTTTGAATGTGCTCTCCACACAGGAAGAACCCAGAACTTGAACCCATAATGTACTTACGTTAGTTATTCAACTTTTTGGGTGAATTAAGGTTTTTTATCATGTAGAAATAATTTATTAGTGCTTCAAAACATTTCTATTTAATTTGATAGTTTTTTTTTGTGTGGCTTTGATGACTCTGATGCAGTTTTCATGGCTGTGCGCTGGCTCTGGCCCCTAATTTTCAGGTCTCTGAGCAGTTTGATGGTAGATGTTGCCACAAACCCTCTACATCCAACTTCCACTGGGCAAACTTCCATGGTCCAGCCGCGATGTTGCGCTTCAGCAGCTAACTCAGCATAGTGTAGATATTTCTGCTTGTATTCCTCATCCAAGGGGACCAGAGCACCATGTCAGGTCTCAAGGTAGTAGTGGCACTAGCAGGCCCCAAAGAAGGAGAGCTAAGAACATAATTAGAAATGTCCCAAAATAAATTAAAAACTCCTTTAAGGAAAAGGATGGCCAAAAATACCTGGCTTGTGCAGGGATTTTGTGGTCACATAAAGGGCAAACAATGAATCTGTATAAATTAGGATTAATTTAACAAAAATGGAAAAATACACAAAAATGCTCAAAAAAGATAAAAGGATTGGCCTGAAAGGCAATCATAAGCCTCATAAGCCAAGAACAAAAGCAGAAAGTCAGAAAAAAAACAGTAAATCCACAATAAGCAGAATACTTAACTACAGGTGAAATCCTGTTGTAACGAAATTCATGGGACCATAAAAATATTTCAGTATAACGGAAATTTCGTTACAATGATTATGAGAAAAATATGTTTGCTACTGTGACCTGGTTTGCCAGCGAATAGCTGCTGTGCTGCACCTACCGTGTAACGTGCTTGTCGCATAATAACACAGTTTAAAACTGCCCTCAAAACTTATCTTTTCAAAATGGCATACCAATTGTGAATTCTACAGTTAATGTCTGTTATCTTTGTTTGTTTGCTAATTATTGCTTTGCGATTTATCATTGTCTTGTTTTTATTTTACTAATGTTGTTTAATTTTATTGTAGGTTGACCTTGAGTGCTAAGAAAGGTGCCTATTAAATAAAATGTATTATTATTATTATTATTATTATTATTATTATTATTATTATTATGTTTAGAACATTTTACACACAACCTGGACTCGCCTTTCTGTCTCTCATGAAACTAACTCTGTGACCCAAGCTTGACCAATACCTGAATAAAAAAAAAAACAGCACTTCTTAAACTGCAAAAAGTATTTTATCTGAAAATGAGACATTAGATGTAATTTTTTTTATAGAAATACAAATGCGCTTCAAATTTTTTTTAGTTTAGGTCCCAATGCCCGATCTGTAAATTTGTCTTCTATTTTTTCAGCCCTTCAATATTGTTGACAGCGTTGAAGGCGTGATTCCGAATTCTTTTGCCATGTCATTTTCTTCATTCTGGAATCAATTTTTTCCATTATTTATAATTTTTCTTTCAGTGTAAACTGATGCCGTTTCCAAATTTTTTTTTTGTTCATTGTAAAGAAAACTTTTGGAAGCACTATGAAACTCGAACAGTACAGTATGTGACCTCGACACAACTACGTTCCGCAGATGCTAGGTGGTGTACTGTCTCAGAATTCAGCTATGTGTAAGATGTCTTGGCTACACTTGCACCGAGTCTCGCTGAGACTGCCCGAGTCTGGAACTTTCTCAACAAACTGTCACTTTCTTTTGGTCTAACAAGAAAGAGACAGCCTGTTGCAGGTTTCCTGAGACTCTGCAAAAGTATTGGCACAGCATTAAATATTCTCATTATAATCTTCTGTGGCCATTTTTGGTCAATAAAATGTAAGTTATACTGAAATTTACATTTTGTTAAAACAAAATCTGTTTAACATGATGTTGATTGAACATTTGTCCGGGCCAACAAAAAGTATTTGTTATTCTGAAAATTTTGTTACTTTGGTATTCACTGTAACCGGATATGACCTGTATACTCCAAATACAACTGAGTAATCCGCTACTGCACTTCTGTTCTCAGTCCTTTACATTGAGAGGACGGATCCAATAGCAGAGGGATGCCTCGCCACCTGGGGGCTCCACCCACAGAACACACATACATCAGAACATTTAAAGAGTCAGTATATAATTACAAATATAACAGAAAATACATAACAAAAGAAAAGAAAAATCAAAATTGACAGTAAAATATAAAAAACACTTAAAAAACACATCAACATAAAAGAAACACAGTTGTTATCGCAGTCCTTGGCAGTAGAATCCTCTATGCCTACTGCTGATTGCAGCGAAGCAAAGTTTCTAATGGAATCAGTGATTTGATAACTTTACAATGTAGATTATTACTATCGCAGCCAGAGTCTTACTAAATGTTTTTCAAAATTGAGCCTCATCTATGGTCATGAGCTTTGGGTAATGACTGAAAGAATGAGATCGCAGGTGCAAGTGGCTGAGCTTTCTCTCCAGGGTGACTGGTCTGTCCCATAGAGATAGGGTGAGAAGAGTAAACATCTGGGAGATGCTTGGAGTAGAGCTGGTGACCCTCCGCATTGAGAGGAACCAATTGAAGTGTTTTGGGTATCTGATACAGATGTCCCCTGGATGCCTCCCTGTGGGGATTTTATGCACATGACCAGCTGGATGGCGACCCCAGGGAAGACCCAGGGCTTGCTGGGAGGATTATATTTCTCAAATGGTCTGGGAACACCTTGAAATCCAACAGTATGAGTTGGCAAGTGTGGCTGGGGAAAAGGACGTATGGGCTTCACTGCTAAGAATGTTGCCTGGATAGGTGGTGGAATATGGATGGATGGAAGTAAGAGTTCATCGTACTCAGAACATTTATGCTAGTAATGATCCTATAAACTTATAAAAAAGTGTATGAGATCTTGTCACTACAGATGTTTCTTTTGTGATTTCTTTAGTGTTGGCAAATCACATGCTTTCATTGTTTCAATTAATATATGAGCTCTAGGTCATGATGATGTATTCAATGTTCATCATGAAGCCAGATTTTCCCCTGCTCTATCTATCTATCTATCTATCTATCTATCTATCTATCTATCTATCTATTATGAAATCCTTCTTCAATGTGTCATTCATTATCTGAGATTAATGACCCAACTGCACCCAACATGCACAGATCTTGCTCATGAGGCAGTGGCTATACGTTTTTGTCCCATTCTGCTTCTTATCTTAATTGAACTCCTACCTTAATTAGGAAAACAGTTACTGTATTTCCATGTTTCTATGTTGTTGGCATCCATAAAGAAATTACAAACTGGTTATACTATATTTTTACTAAATGAATATAATGTTTTCATTACTTAGAAAATTACTTACTTATAAACACACAGGTGGGTTTCACTGAAGTAGCTGTTCTTTTCAGAGTTGTTTACACTAGTATATGCTCTGCTCATCATTAATTGTCTGCATTCAGATACAATTAAGTAGGCAAACTCCACAGAGAGAGTGAATTAAAACATAGCAAAACAAAGTAAGCATGTGAAGATACAGAAAAATACAAATATTACTTAATTTCCTATACATGTAAATCTGACACTAAATACAAAATAAAAGAAAATAAATGGGTCAACTAATTAAATATTGAGATCGATTAAAGTTAACGATGGATGACTAAAGGAGAAACAGGTTAGAACAAAAACCTTCAGCCGCAGGGTGCCATGAGGTCTGATCAGTTGGGAACTGCTATGCTAACTCACACGCAGTCACATTCTCTATTATGATTTGCTCCATGGTTGGTGACATTTTCTTTTGTTGTTGAACACAAAGGCAAGTCACATTTTGAGTTATCTTTGAGAGAAGTCCAGCCACAAATGAATCCTACTACTACTAGGAAGACTACTCCATGAGGATGCAAAAATGAACTGAATTTGTGTTTTTCTCTGGCGCCAGAAGTTTAGTGATAGCACACACACTTGATTTCATGGTTTTCGGCATCCAGGCTGACTCTTTGTTAAACCAAAAAACATACAGTGTAAACCATAAATGTAAACCGCAAAATATAATTACAAATTCTGTTATTGTACCACAAAGTCTCGAAGTTCACGATGTATCATTTTTACACAAGTCAATATTTAACTGCTCAATGAAGAAGAAATGACATGATTTTCGGATATATTTGGCTTTGAAAAGACTCCACTAAAAATGCCTACACTTCACAGCCTTTGATAACATATCAAAGAATGAAGCAAAAGAAAAAAAAAAACAGCGATTCTGGAAACTTTTTAGTTCTACAATTTCTGCTGTAAAGTTTATCTGCAGCAAGTCAGCAGGGGATAAATAGGTTAAAGCTCATTTCAAGCTGAAATTTTAAAAGAAAGTTAGAAAGCACAACATTTTGACAGTTGAGTCTTTCTAAGGTGGAATTAAAATTCATTGTATTTTTCTTTGGTAGATGTGTATAAAAGAAAAATGAGCTTTACAGAAAATGAGCAAATCACAAAGTTTTATTTTATATTTGTGAACTTTTAAATTGTACTGTTTTATTGGCATAAAGCCAAAGAAAGCAAACTAAGGAAAAATTGGTAAAGCCATTTAACATATAAATATTTGCTTTGATGTGTACAATAATAATTCATTACATTTATATAGCGCTTTTCTCAGTACTCAAAGCGCTATCCACACAGGGATGCAACCTCTACTCTATTTTGAAAAAGACCTACCTGCTGTTATACGTGAGAGGCCCTTCTGGTGTGTGCCAGCGGCACCGTAGTGACAGCCTGTGCTTATTGTGAGCGGCACTTGGCTACCTGCCACTGCTTCTTTTCTCAGCTCTTAATAAAGTATGAGCTTGAGCTGAAACCGCCATCCTGTGCTACTCACGGTGCTAAAAAAAATATTCACATCCTTTGAAGTTTTCACATTGTACGAGTTATACAAAGGATTTAATTTGGCTTTTTTGATGCTGATCAACAGACAAAAAATCTCTTTATTGTTAAAGTGAAAACAGATCTCCACAAAGTCATCTAAAATAATTACAAATATAAAACACAAAATAATTGATCACATAAGTATTCACCCCTTTTAATCTGACATGTCTAAAATGTCCCCAGTGGAGCCAACTGGTTTTGGAAGACACATCTGTCGGGGGTTTCATTTGAGTGTAGTCTAAATGCAGTTGATCTGGAAGGTCCAATCTGTGGTGGGTCAGTATGGTGGACAATCCTAGCAACTACTTCAAGCAACTCTGTGAAAAGGTGATTGAAAAGCATAAGTCAGGGGATGGAAACAAGAACATATCCAAATGACTGAATATCCCTTAAATAATTAGTAATATGATTTACTTAATAATTTCTTGTATGCAAATTTTATTTTTTCACATACCCCAACTTAATCAGAGTTTTTAGGGTCAGCTATCTATCTGTACAGCGTCCCTGGAGTAATTGCACACTAAGGGCCTTGCTCAAGGGCCTAACAGAGTAGCATTCCTTCTGTCACTGCCGGAATTTGAACCGGCAACCTTTGATTTACCAGCCCAGATCCTTTAGCCAATCATTAAGACATTAAAAGAGTATGGCACCACAATGAATCTGCCTAGAGCAGGCCATCCACAAAAAATGAGTAATCAGGTAAGAAGAAGAGTGAGAGAAGCCACCAAGACACTTCTGGGAACTCTGTGGAGATACTGTACAGATAACAGGTATTGTTTGAGTGCTTCACCACTTTTAAAGAAAATGCATGTCACATCTCGGTTAGAGTCATCCAGAAGTTTCATGGGATAAGAAGGTTCTATGGTCTGACGAGACTAAAATTGAGCTTTTTGGCCATCAGAGTAAATGTCATGTTTGTCAAACACTGCACATAATTAAAAACTTGCCATCGCTACCGTGAAGCATGGTGGTGGCAATATTGTGCACAGGATGTGCTTCTCTGCAGCAGGCACTGAAAGGCTTGTGAGGGCAAAATGAGTGCAGCAAAATTGTGTGAAATCCTGGAGGAAACTCTGATCCAGTCAGCAAGAAACGTGCACCTTGCTGATTTGTTTTTTGAAGCAGGACAACAACCCCAAGCATAAAGCCATACCTGCACAGGAATGGCTTAAAAACAGCAACGCTAATGTCCTGGAATGGTCGAGTCAGAGTTCAGATCTCAATCTGATTGAGAATGTGTGGCTGATCTTGGAAAAGGCTGTTCACCCACAATCTCCCTGCAACCTGACAGTGTTTCTGGAGATCTGTACACACAGACTCAAGGCTGTCATGGCTGCCAAAGGTTCATCTACTTAATCCTTGGTGATAAATACATTTTCAATCTTTTTATTTTTGTATTTTATATTTGTAATTAAGTTAGACTACTTCTACATTTAAAGACATTTTTCTGTTGACTAGTTTTTAAAAATGCCAAATTAATTCTGCTGTGATTCATTGAAAAATAAAATATGAAAACTTCCAAAGGGATGAATAGTTTTTATAGCCTCTGTATAAGTCAAAAGTATCTTATGTCATTTCTAATAAGTCCTACAGGTACCTTAAACAATATGGACCTAGACTGTGCCTCACTGACAAACTGTCTTGATTGTATTCTGTCTGGTTTTAATAATGTTGATTAGCAGTATATTGTGTGGCTGGGGTTCATTCTTTTATATCTGTTAATTTTTGATTTTTTTTTATTTATGTTGATTTTACTTTTGTTGATTATTTGCATTATTATTTGTTTTTCATTGTGTCAACATATGCAAGCTGCCTGAGTAATGTTCTGTGTGTTTTGTGAGTGGGGGCCACCTGCCAATCATCTCCAGGCAGTGCTCTCCACCCTATTAATCTGGAGGGTGTCTCATAGTTCCTGGCAGTTCATTTCTGACTGCGCTAGAGAGTTTGGGTGAGTTCTATGAATTGGCTGTGCCTTGTGCTTATTGTGATTTATTAGATGTTTTTGACTTTCTGCTCTGTTTTTGACTTTGCCTTGGGATTCTGTTTTTGAACTTTGTTCACTTGGTTTGTCTTGTTTTTTTTTACACAACTCCATTTTGCAATTATACTCTTTGGAGATTTACTGTATTACATAGTGTTTTTTTGTGAAGAATAAAACCTTTTTTATTCTTATGAAGCTTCTGTGTTTGGGGGTTGAATTCTGTTTTGTTAAGTTTTGTCTTTTTTTTTTTTTTTGTTTCTGCTTTCTTTTTTTAACTTTCTGATGCTATTTTCTCTTTTTTTTCTAGTTTGACTATGAAGTCATTTGTTGCATAAGTTTGACTTGAATTTATGTAATATTATTTTCTTCAGTAATAAAAAGTAATGTTTCTGTGTTTGCCCATTTATACAGCAGGGGTTTAGCTGTATATCCCTCTCTACTAGGCATTATTGAAAGTTCTTTTACACGTTTTTATGGATTTACAAGGTTTGGAGCTCCTAGTCATAACACAGTGCTAGACATAAGTATGAATAATGTGGGAATGTTATTTTAGATTCAGAAGATCTTAGAAATTTTTAGGTGTAATGTTTGTAAAATATTAAAGTTAAAATGTATACATTTTGTCATTTATTACCACAACATGAAAAACGTTTTAACAATGTGTTTACATAGGTTGTTGTAGACACTAAACACATATGAAATTCTGTGTTCCAAATAACAATATATTATTTAGCCTTTGCAGCTCTAGGTACTACCTCACTCCCAGATAATCAAGAATTGAGCTGGGAGAACTTCTTGCCCGTTCTGCGGCGGTGGGGGGGAGGATGGTATAGCAGGCTGCTTGCTGCTTGTACTTATCGACACATTTGCAAGACAAAAGACGCTGACAGAGAGGTGCAGACGGATTTAAGGTGGGCCAGAATTACTAGTTTTTGTGTAAGCTTTGGTAATTCTGGTGTTAACTAAGAACAACCTGTCTCTCTGTGCAGACGTTAGCTGGGAGCACATACTGTAGATACAGGATTGCAACGCCACTTAATTGAAGAATGCATTTTTTTCATAGAGAAGTAATTAATTTTTGTTTACTTAGATCAACCACTTTACCTGTTGTTTTTGTTTATACAGTTTTAAATGTGTAATACATTGATTAACCTAAGTCTGAAAGAAACCCAAACCTTTACTTAAACATTTTTAGGTATTATCACCTGTGGAGACTAAAGTCTGTGAAACATAAATAAACAATTTGAAAAATAGGTGTGTTCACTGTTCAATTTTCCCAGTGGTTTCTGAATTTTCCTTTGTTGAGAAAGACTTTTTGTGTATAGTTTGTTTATAAACTAAGACTGTCAAGCATCAGTACTTTATAATTTGGAAATGCACACTGATTTTAAGTTAAGTTGAATTATTAAGAGGCATAAATGGACTGTGTTTCAAATAACAATAGGATATCACTTCTCTGATACTTTGTGCTGTACCTGAAATTTTCTGATTACATTCAGAATTAGGGTCTTCTAATTTTCATTTTCAAAAACAAATATGTTCAAATTTAACATTTTTGCAAGTTACAATTCATGTTGCTTTCCATAAATAACATGTTCTTTTGGAGATTTATATAACGTAAGGCTCTTAGTAAAATTGAAATAATTGAAATAGTTAAAAACTGTTGTTTGTAAGACTAACACAAATACTAATCTTTTTTTGGTATCATTTATTATTTTTTCTCTTTTCTGTTGATGTCATTTTATTACCATTTTGTATGTTACCTTTTTATGGCCACTGCTATTTTGTGTATCTGGTTGTTCTGACCCATGACATTACAGTGGTCATCTTATAGAGGATGAATATGTAGATAGCATATTGACTGCTAGACCATTTCTTACCAGAATGCTGCAGTACAGAGAGGTTAGGAGCAGGCGCTGATACAGCGCATTGCTGCACCCACCACATGACAAATCAACCCAGATTAGAACCCGAGTGCAGCCATGCAATGGGTCACACCTCATCACCACACTATTTCAGATGGAATGGAACAGCGTGAGGTTTTTTACAGTGGCTGGAGTGCCAATTCTGCCACCAACCCCCAGGTTTTTCCTGCTGGTTGGAGGGCCTATTGGCAGGGTCTTTAAATAATGAAGTCTATGAAAATGTATATAAAAGGTAAAGAAATTGTCATGCATGAGTTGCTGTCTTGCACTCCAGAAATGAGGCTGGGTCTCAGTCCTTTAGCAATGTACTAGCAGCCCTCCACAGACGTGGCAATCGTGCCTTGGAGTGTTGTCCCGTTTGGGGAGGGCCCAAAAGTTCAGAAACTTCACAAAATGTATTAGAAAGCAAGAGTAACTCTGTCAAAAATGTAAAGAAACTTTTAATAACCTTATTTAGACCAGCAACTCGACTTAAAATCTCCATTTGAATGAGAGTCCTTGAAGGATGGCACCACACAGAGTGCAGCCTTAGAAGCACATGTGCCGCAAACACGTTTTTCTTTGCACTGCCCACGCTTGTTGCACATGACATATCTGGTAGCTGGTGACTGTGTTTGCGCACAGTGGGGGGCAGAATGTCCGTGTAGTGCTGTCTTGACAGTCGTGACAACTCGGACACCTTGTGATGAAGAAACACCTTTAATGCAGCAGTCCACTTCAATGCCAGAGCCTACAGGTTCGTTCTCTCATATGTCACCTTTTGACAGGCATAAGATAAGATTAAAAGATACAACTTAATTCATACCTCAAGTTTTAGAGGGAGTGTTGAACATTGTTACAAAATAAAGAAGCCATTGAACAAGACAATACCTTTTAAGCACTCTGGCAATGTAGAATCATTTGGTTGTGGCTGCAAATCACCGGTGTTTGTAATATCCTTTCAATCTCTCATACTAAATTTAATAAAAGTTGTCTAGGAGGACTTTAATTGAAATTTCATAAAAGTCACAATAATTATAATTATTAATATTTTAAAAGTCATAAAAATTCATAGCCAAAACTATATGGCTTCATGAAATAAGTTTTAACATTATGCCAAATTACACGGTAGGATTAGTTTCAGTTCGAATATAAATTAGTTTCTTTTACTTTTATTATGAGGTGAAAGATGTTGTGTATTATCTTATGGTTGTAAAATATATTCTTGTATGCTTTATAAAGTGCCTTGTGAGGTGTTATTTATGAAAGGTGACATAATAATACATTTTGAAGCCATTAATGTACACACTCACACATAGCTAAATTAGAATAGCAAATTAACTTGAGGCATGTCTACGTAGACGAAGGGAGAAAATGAAAACTCCACACAGACAGTGAATTGGATTGCAGGATGCTGAGCCCATCAGATTCTTAAGGAAAAAGTTACAAATGCCAATACAGAAATCAAGAAAGGAGGTGGATTTAAAACTATGGAACAAAGATTAGTAAGTGACATATTGTATTCAAGGAATATTATAAGACGATTTACTTATCACAAAGTAATCAAAATGTGTCTCTAACTAAACATGAAATAATACCAATAACACGTCTCCAGATTTCATTTATAAATGAGCTACATTTTATGATATATCAGATTTAAATACTGCTCAGTTTCTACAAAAGGTAGAAGATGAAGGTCCAGATGGCTATCTTTCAGTTTTCTGTTAAAAACTCTTAATTAAATAAAGTCTATTAATGCTAGCTATTCTCATTTAAGCCAGAAAATGATAGCTTTAACTTTAAACACTCTGCCAGGTGTTCTTTTCTGTTTTTCCCAAGAAAATAAATACTTGTGAGAATGCACATAGTACCAGTTAATTTTCCTAACATTCTGAAGTTCGACCAAGCAGAAGAGAGAACGTGCTTCTTCTATTTTTTGCTAGCTCAAACTGGATTGGTTAATGGAAGACAATTATTATCAAACTGATGACATACAGTCAATATAATATTTATCCCAGAAACACAGTTTCCAGAGGGTTAGCTGTCTTTGATAGAGTTAGATGGCATTACTTATTTACTGCATTATGCACATTTGATAAACTAACTTTTCAAGAATCTAAAATAGAGTGCAGCATGCTGCTACCTAATTTGTGATTCTATTACGGATTGAGACTATACAGAGCATTCAGAAAGTATTCAGTCCCCTTGACTTTTATTCAGATTTTGTTATATTGCAGTCTTATGCTAAAATCATTTAGGTTCACTTTTATTCCTTATCAAACAACACTCAATACCCCAGAATTACTAAGCAAAAACAGGATTGTAGGAAATTTTTAAAAATTAAAATACTGACACCAACACAGGTATTCCAACTGTAGGTTTACTATAACACTTGAAATTTGTCTAAGGTACGCACCTTTCTGTGGATCATGGTTGAGATATTTTTTACAACTTGTTTGAAGTCACAGTGACCTCCATAAATCTTAAATGGAATAAGTTTTGAAAGAACCAAGACCTTTCCTAGACTGAAAATAACTGAATAATTTGGGAAAAAGGACCATGGTAAGAGAGGTGACCAAAAACCCAACAGTTACTTTGGTTGTGCTGCAGAGAACCTGAGCCATGATGAGAGAAACTTTCAGAAGGTTAATGACCACTGCAACACTCCACTACTCTGGGCTTTTTGGCAGAGTGGGCAGATTACACAAGAAAGCCCACTTAGAGTTTGCAAAAAGGCACCTAAAGGACTTGTCAGACTATTAGAAACATGATTCTCTGGTCTGATGAAACCAAGATGGAGCTGTGGCCTCAATTCTAAGCATCACGTATGGAGAAATCCAGACACAACTCACCACTGATGCATTACCATTCCAATTGTGAAACATGGTGCTGGTGTTCTGGGATTATTTTTCAGCCACAGAACTAGGAGACTAGACATGGTTGAGAAAAAGCTGAGTGGAGCAAAGTACAGAGAAATCCTTAATAAAATCCTGCTCCAGAGTGCTCTGAACTTCAGATTGGGCTGAAGGTTTATCTTCCAACAGGACAATGACCCTAAACACAAAGCAAAGACATTATAGTGGTGGCTTTGGAAAAACTCTGTGAGTGTTCTTGATTGGCCAAACCAGAGTGCAGATTTGAACCAAACTGAGCATTTTTGGAGAGACCTAAAAATAGCCGTCCACTGACAGTCTCAATTCAACCTGACAGTACTTGAAATGATCTTGTAACATATCCCATTTCTGCTCATTCCTCTCCCTTTCTAATTCTGATTAACTTGTCCATACATCCTACATCAATTATTATAACTCCCTACTTGTAGGTGCCACTTCTAGTCACCTATTACAACTCCAGATGATTCAGATCTCTGCTGCAAGAGTCCTTACATAGACCTGAAACAGCAAGCACATGACATCCATCCTGCTTTGCATTCACTTGCTCCCTGTGTTTTATAGGATTGAATTTAAAATTCTGCTAAAAATCTACAAAAGTTTAAATGGCCTTGTACTGGACTACATCAGTAACCTTCTCCATCACTATGCTCCTGTCCATCCACTAAGGTCCTCTGATTCTGGAAATCTTATTGTGCTCCAAATTAACCTGCACTCTGTGCATGACAGGGCCTTCAGTTGTATAGTGCCTGGACTTTGGAATTAATGAGATCAGCTGACTCCATTCATTCTTGAAAAAAACTAGGGGGCTCTGCCCCCTGCTCGTTTTGCTCACCCACCCCCGGGTTTGGTTTACCGGATATACAATTTAAAGAGATTATTATTTTCATGGGAATTGTTACATATGCATTATTTTCACTTTTACTTTAAAACTTTTGTAAAAACAATACTTGTCCTTTATTTCCGGCCCCGGGCATGGTTACATCTCTTTCTCGCAGGACGTTTAACGCTGCTCTCGTTGTGAATGGGGTGTGGCTGAATGCCACTTCGTGTATCTGCCGCTCACATTGTGAAGGGTTAGGGTGGCTGAATGCACGCTAAGGAGAAGCGGTCAGATCATCTGCTAGCTTTTTGCTGCTGGCGAGCTGCGTGTTTTGCTTGTTGCTTGTTGTTGTTTTAAGAGCTGGGAGCACATGAAGTGTGTCTGCCAAAAGCAATCCAACAACTGCTGGGTTAGATGTCTGTGGACTTGTTTTAAATGATGTCTCACTGCCTTGCTGTGTGTGACATTGTAAAAACAATACTTGTCCTTTATTTCCAGCCCCAGGCGTGGTTAAATCTGTTTCTCGCAGGACATATAACGCTGCTCGCGTTGTGAATGGGGGACGGCTGAACGCATGCTAAGGAGATGGCGTCAGATCATTTGCTGTCTTTCTGCTGCTGCTGTCGCGCTGCCTGTCGATCATTTTAAAGCCTGTACAGCAGCTGTCCTTTTGCCACTTCGCATCTCTGCCATTCGTGTTGTGAACTTCGGTGGTTGGGGGAGGTTAGGGTAGCTGAATGCACACAAGGAGAAGTGGTCAGATCATCTGCTGGCGAGCTGCGTATTTTGCTTGTCGCTTGTCGTTTTTTTTAGAGCTGGGAGCAAGTTAAAGTGTCTCTCGCGGGACTTCAAATTGTTTTCCGAGAAGATCACGTCTCGTCTTCCTAGTCTCCCTCCCAAAGATTTTTTTTTTATAATAGAGAGATAAATTAAAACTCATCTGTTCAAGACGGCATTTAACTTACCCTGACATTCTGACCCTTCTTTCAATTCAACCTATTTTCCCAGGTGCTGAAGATGATTTGTGTTTCTATTACAAATTATAGGGTGTTGTACCGTGTTAGCCATTATGGATGCAATGATGAATCAAGCAAGATGGCACCTTTTATTGGCTACCTGAACTGATTACAATATGTAAGCTTTCAACGCAGCTGAGGCTCCTTCTACAACCTGCCTGAAGAAGGGGCCCGAGATACCTCGAAAGCTTGCATATTGTTATCAGTTTAGTTAGCCAATAAAAGGTGACATCTTGCTTGATTTATAATTATTACAAATTATGTTATTTGTTCAGGGTTTTCTTGTAATATTTTGCATGTTTATATTTTATTCTGGTTTATTCTATTTCAGTGCTTTATATATCCTGTATTTATCTTTATTTAGTGTTTCTTTAGGATATTATTTGTATTCAATGTTGTTAATGCCCTGTGCCTCATTGTTCTTTCTGAATTTCTGTGAAATCTTTTGAACATGGGAAAGGTGCTCTATAAATAAAATGTATTGTTATCATCATTATTATTATTACTGAAATGACATCAAAAGTTATAGATGTTTTACTTTAAAAAAATTTGTACTTTCAGTGAAATTCATGCCATTAACACAAGAACAAAACTGTTTATTTTTGTTGCTTTAATTCCACATGAGTCTGCCTGTCATTTACTTTCTAAATAGAGATCTCTAGTTGGGAAAAAAAAAAAATAATTGAAATCATTTCCTGTTATGTGTAAACATTTTGTTGAGAGATCAGATGGGTGTTGTGTTTCCACTCTTAAGAAACATAACACGTGTCTGGGCACATTGATAATTATGTTGTTGCATATGTTATTCTCCTCTTATGTTATAAGATATCCTTTCTTTTACATTATGTTTTTAAATAAAACCTTT
This sequence comes from Polypterus bichir lapradei, assembly GCA_026402145.1. Taxonomy (NCBI): domain Eukaryota; kingdom Metazoa; phylum Chordata; class Cladistia; order Polypteriformes; family Polypteridae; genus Polypterus; species Polypterus bichir. Next base: position 6,851,943 of record JANRMT010062803.1, on the reverse strand, counting down.
ATTTTTGTTGATAATATGGTTTCATTCTGGGTGAAGGGTTGGTTTAATAGTGGCCACTTCTGTATTTACACATTCTGAAGATTCTCCTGGCACTTTGCTCTGAAATGGTGCTGCCCATAACAAAACAAAGATGGAATTATTGGCATCATGTTACATATTTTCAATTTTTTCAAACTGCCTTGCAAAAAAAAAAAACAAATACTGATTTCCAAACCCCTAAATAGATGCATACTTCATTACGCATAAAAACTGCTGTTCATAACAGTGCCTGTCTAAACTGAAAGATAGCTGGGCATCTTCCAAATCTTTCTACTGAATTACATTCACTTCACTCCTACTCTAGATTTATCGGTTTGAGGGTGTGTAGGTCCTTTCAAACACTGGCTCAAGACCATTTCCAGTTGGATTCCTTTTTCTGCTGTGAAATACTTCTGCATCATTTTCAACACTATAGAAATACTATAGCCACACTATGTCTGTTGGCAGCAGATATTCATGCTAATCTAGTTCTCACCTAGGGCTGCAATGGCCAGAAGCTCTTGCAGAAGGTTAAATTAGAGCAGCAGCCACCTAACAGGCTGGAGGACTGGAACAGTCTTATAGTGCACCCTAGCCAACCATTATGTGAGCATCCCAGCCAGGAAGTGTTGTCATTGCAGCTCACCTTTTTCCCCTCGTTCTCATTTGCAACATGTTTGTGTATTGATAGACAGAGTATACAAAACAGTTATATATACAGTGCCTATGAAAAGTATTCACCTCCTTGGAATTGTTCCCATTTAATTGTTTTAAAACATTGAATCACAGAGGATTTAAATTTGATTTTTTTTGTCATTGATCAACAGAAAAAGTCTCTTTAATGTGACTGTGATAACAGATCCCTGCAAAGTGGTCTAAATTAATAAAGAAACATAAAAGAACTGATTGCAAAAGGTATTCACCCTCCATCAAGTCAGTATTTAATAGATGCACCTTTAGCAGCCATTGTCAGTGTGCACAGGTCTCCTTATTATCTTTGCACATCTGGACACTGACATTTCTACCCTTTCTTCTTTGAAAAACTGCACAAGCTCTGTCAGGTTACATGGGGATGGTCATAAAACAGTCTTTATCAAGTCCAGTCACTGCAGGACATAAGATAGTAATTTTTAAGTCATTGCTGTGAACTGTGGCTTTTTGCCTGCGGTTGTTGTCTTGCTTGATAGCAAATCATTTCTTCAGGTTTTCCTTCAGGATTGCCCTGTATTTTACTGGTTTCGTTTAACTCTCACAAGCCTTTCAGGAACTATAGCAGAAGAATCCCCACAGCATGATGCTGCCAACTCTATGCCGTGTGGTGAGGATGGTGTGTTTTTAGCAATGTGCAGTGTTCGAATGGCCAAACAGCTCAATTTTGATCTAATCAGACCAGAGGACCTTCTTCTAGCTTCATTCAGAACCTCCAATGGACCTACCAGCAAACTCTAATGTTGTGTTTTTTATTTTTTTTTACAAATGGCTTTCTCTTTCCAGCTCTTCTGGTGGAAGTTGTTGTCTGTACAGTCTCTCCAATCATAGCCAGTGCAGCTTGAAATTCCTTCGGAGTTCTCATAGGTCTATTGTTATCCTTCCTCACTAGTCTTCTTGTTGCATGATCACTGAGTTTTTGTGGATGGTCTCCTGTAGGCCGATTGACATACTCTTTCCATTTCTTAATTGCTGATTTAACTGGACTCCAAGGAATATTTAGTAACTTGAATATTTTTTTCTCTCCATCCCCTGGCTGTGCTTTTCAATCACCTTTTCGGAGGATTGCTAGGAGTGTTCCTTTATTTTCACTGTCTTGGTTACTCATCACTAGATGGACCTTCTTAGATAAGGCGCATTTAGACTACAATTAATTGACACCCCTTGACTATAAACAGGTGATCTCCGAAGAGCTACTCCATAAACCAATTGGCTGCAACAGTGAGAATTTATGTTGTACTTGTTGAAGACAGCTGATTAGGTCAATTAAAACTGGTTGATATATGATATCACTTGTCTTATGTGTACCCTCAGCATTCCTCCAACGGCTTTGCATGCTATCCCTGTGTGTCTCAACTTCTCCCTCGATCATGCTATCGTAAAGCCTGATTCTTGGACTCTGTGTTTTTAAGGCATGTTGCTCCCCTCTGTCTCCTTATTGACTATCAACCATGGTAGACGGGCGTCCATTACCTGCAATGAAACCATCATTCGGTATTCTTTTGAATACTTTGAAAACTTATTATTTAATGACCTAACATCGCTTTGTGAGTTATTTGTTTTGTTGTTGTATGAAATGTTCCATTTTAACTCCCATTTTGTGTAAGAAGAATAAAAAATTGTTCAATCAAGAATTTATCTTCGCACCCCTGACATATCATTTCATGATCCCTACCACTAAGCCATCAAAACCAAACAACAACAACAACAACATTTATTTATATAGCACATTTTCATACAAAAAGTAGCTCAAAGTGCTTTACATAATGAAGAATAGAAAAATAAAAGGCACAGTAAGAAAATAAAATAAGTCAACATTAATTAACATAGAATAAGAGTAAGGTCCAATGGCCAGGGTGGACAGAAAAAACAAAAAAATACTCCAGACGGCTGGAGAAAAAAATAAAATCTGCAGGGATTCCAGACCATTAGACTACCCAGTCCCCTCTGGGCATTCTACCTAACATAAATGAAACAGTCCTCTTTGTATTTAGGGTTCTCACGGAAGGACTTGATGATGATGGTCATGTAGACTTCTGGCTTTTAATCCATCCATCATTGTTGGAGCATCATGATGCTTTGAGTAGGTGGTGGTGGCACCGGAAAAAGAAACAGAAGAGAGAGTAGGGGTCAGTACGGATTTTAGAGCCACCATGAATAGTTATTATGATGAATTGAACATACAGAGTATCGGATTAGGTTAAAGTGAAGTTATGAAAAGGCCATGTTAAAGTAATGTGTTTTCAGCAGTGTTTTAAAGTTCTCCACTGTATTAGCCTGGTGAATTCCTATTGGCAGGCTATTCCAGATTTTAGGTGCATAGCAGCAGAAGGACGCCTCACCACTTCTTTTAAGTTTTGTTCTTGGAATTCTAAGGAGACACTCATTTGAGGATCTGAGGTTACGATTTGGAATATAAGGTGTCAGACATTCTAATATATAAGATGGAGTGAGATTATTTAAGGCTTTATAAACTATAAGCAGAATTTTAAAGTCAATCCTGAATGACACAGGTAACCAGTGTAGTGACATCAAAACTGGAGAAATGTGCTCTGATTTTCTTTTCCTAGTTAGGATTCTAGCAGCTGCATTCTGCACTTGTTGCAAACGATTTATGTCTTTTTTGGGTAGTCCTGAGGGGAGTGCATTACAGTAATCTAGTCGACTGAAAACAAACGCGTGAACTAATTTCTCAGCATCTTTCAGTGATATAAGAGGTCTAACTTTAGCTATGTTTCTTAAGTGAAAAAATGCTGTCCTAGTGATCTGATTTGTTAAACTGACTGATCAAACAAAAATCAAACTGACCAATTTAGACTGCTTGAAGGGACCTGATACACACACATGGACTGAGACAGTAGTGTGTTATTATATAGTAGATATTACATTGGGGGAATATCTATCATAACTATTCATGGTGGCTCTAAAATCCGTACTGACCCCTACTCTCTCTTCTGAGTCTTTTCCTTGTTTTTCTGTGGTGGCAACCTGCACCACCACCACCTAATCAAAGCACCGTTATGTTCCTACATTGATGGATTAAAAGCCAGAAGTCTACATGACCATCATCATCAAGTCCTTCCATGAGAACCCTAAATACAAAGAGGACTGTTTTCATTTATGTTAGGTAGGATGCCCAGAGGGGACTGGGTGGTCCCGTGGTCTGGAACCCCTGCAGATTTTATTTTTTTCTCTCTAGCCGTCTGGAGTTTTTTTTTTTTGTTTGTTTTTTCTGTCCTCCCTGGCCATCTGACCTTACTCTTATTCTATGTTAATTAATGTTGTCTTATTCTAATTCTTACTTTGTCTTTTATTTCTCTTTTCTTCATCATGTAAAGCACTTTGAGCTATACTATTTATATGAAAATGTGCTATATAAATAAATGTTGTTGCTGTTTAATGCAATCATTTTTTGTGTTTTGTGTTTCTAAATAATTCAGACCACTTTAGAAAAGATCTGTTTTTCACTTTGACATTAAAGAATCTTTTTCTAAAGCAAAATTAGATCCACTGTGGTTCATTGTTGTTTAACAATGAAAACGGTAAAAAATTCCAAAGAGTTGAGTACTTTTTATAGGCACGCTATCTATAAATTTTACTGTTAGATTGCACATCGATTATCCATATGCACACACATGCCTGCGGGAAATTGTCAGGCAACATTTATTTGCAATGATGAAATTAATTGATTTGAAAGCTTCCACAGAAAATGATTAAGCGTTATGCATTATTTTTTTTCATTCTTGCAATTTAACTCAAACATATGCATTGAACCATAAAGATGTACTATATGTTACTTCACTTAATATTTGAAGCCAATAAAATTTGGAAAGGCTGTGAACAAAGTCTGAATGCCTAAATTTAAATATAATATAACTCTTTCCATTTTTCGTTTTTCTTTCTCAAAATAACCTTGGCAGCCTTCACTAATATTGTTTGTCAGTCAAATCAAGGCAGTCTGGAGGTACATCCGGTGGTTTAATTGTTTAAATGAATCCTTAATGGACTAGCAAACACATTCAGTATAATTATTTCAACCCCCTCCTGTGTCTTGATTACTGAAGCACACCTGTCAAGTGTCGTTTTTTAAAAATGTCACAAGTTGTGCAAACATTTTAAAAATAGCTTAGATACAAGTATGCTCAGCGTGTTGCATATTTTATTAATTTTAAATACTCTTTACTCCAGTAAGATTATATGTTTGGGTTTATCTGTTAAAAACAGGCCATAATGGGAAGCCATGGCAAATAATACACACACACGCTCACACAAACTGACCTGCAATACGTGCACACACGATACTCAGCAATGGAAGCACAAACCACACATATTAGTGAAATTAATAGTAGACTAGTGGAAGAAAGTTCCAGAAGGTGTTGGAAGATGATGGACAAAGGATTAGCAAACTGCTCACCCTTAATCCATGATCTCTTTTTAAGGCTCTGCTTAAACAGTATGTCATGGCACTGAGGCTTCAGAGTGGTGCAGAGAATAGCACAGTAAACTCAAACATCCATCATCCTTGGTTCCACTCCTGGTCATTATGTCTGTGGAATTTGCATGGTTTCCCTCCCACATCCTTGAAGATGTTCAGATTTGGTTGATCAGTGATGCTGAACTGAACAACTCTGTCTTTGTCCTGCTTTGGATCTTGTCTTGTAGGCTCTAACATTCCTGATTTATATTAGGCAGAGTTTTGAACCAGTGATGTTTTTAGGATACCAATTGTGATGATGCCATGCCAGACTTTTCTTATATGTGTGCTGACTTCTCAAACATAAACATGAACTTATAAATAACTAATCATATTTATCGGTCTTTGGCTATTGTCTACTAGTGAAACATGTAAGTTCAACCACCTTCCATGTCACAAAAAATCAAACAATGGGATGCTGGAACCTCGTCTGTCTTGATTGTGATCATTATGATACCCTCTGATGTCATCATCATTTGACAAAATACAACTAGAAAGATTTAAAGTCTAAGTAAGTTAGAGCTTCGCAACCACTGCTACTCAGGTAAATCTTATTTCTATAACTTGGCTAAAATGAAAATAAAACACCTCAATTTTAGAATGAAATGTCTTTGTGATGTAAAAGGACAAGGCACAATCACGTGGAAAGAATATGAAAACTAAACACACTGCATGACTCGAACTGCACACTGCTTGTCTGGCAGCAGCGCTAACTACTGTGAGAGCAGATGTTTAACCTTTTCATCTGACAGATTTCAGGTAAATGGCTGAAGTCTGAAAAGAGTCAAGTGTATTCTGGTTAAAGCTGAAACAGAATTCTGGACCTATGAAATTTTTTCCATGTTTACAGCTTATTGCAGCTTTCGATTCCATTGGGAATCAGCCTTCAGCTTCTGTGATAACTTTTCTTTTTTTTGAAAAATTGTAAAAGCCAAGTATGTGCTCTTAATTTGGAGGGAGAAAGTGGCTGCGTTTTATTAGAACCTTTCTTTAACAACAGACTCAGATCAGTTTTTAGTTTAATTCAGCTGGTGCTTTGATGGTATGGTTCAGTTGCTGCCTTTCTGACACTTTATGAAGACCCACAGATTTTTAAATGGAGCTTGCTATCTGCTTAACTGCTAGACACTTTACAAGGGGCTCTGTTTCCAGCACAAGATATTTCCTTTCTATTCACATTTCGAATAAAGACATATAACCTGTAACTAAGGAAATGCCATCATTGAAATGTCATTTGGGACTAACTGAAGGTTGCATAAAGACTGCATGAACCTGCCCAGGTTGTAATTCTTTGTATTGCTTATATTTGCCGTTCTTGGTTATCATGAATATATTTTAGTAAAAGCTTAAACTCAGTGTCTCTGTCCAGTTATTGATTACTAGTTTTGCTGAGTGTGGGTTGATTTTTCTTTATCTAGCTGTGTTCCCTTTCTTATGGACCTCAAAACTGTAGAAGCGCTGAGGCCGTACCTGATTCGCTTACTAGAGAATGCTATGCTTAATTTAAAATAATGGATTCAAAGGCTAAGATTAATTCGATTCTTTATTCTTACTAATCAACCGCCCATTCAAAAAAATAAAATAATGCAAAAGAAAAGCTGGTTTATCTTCTTATATAATATGCCATTTGTCTGTCCAGGATTTTAAATCACCTGTAGTTTGCTAACTATTGACCTGAAATTTGGTACACATATACTACATGACGTCTACTATACGCTTTCGGGGTGATGATTGACCTCCAAGGTTATTCCTCTTTTTATTTTTATTTTATTTCATTGTAGAATCAACTCAGCAGTGGCCAGCAGGGTGGCCGTGTGGCACATGCGTACGTTTGCCATTCTCATTCCTACCACCTTCGCCATCACTTCCCCTACTTCTTCATATCTTAAATCATTCTTGAGACAGATTGAAGACTTAAGTGCCAGCTTAAGTGAAAAATTAAGGAACGTACTAAGTAATTGCAACACAAACACTGACTTAATCAGTTTTAACGAGAAAAGATGCTGACGAAAGAAAGGAAGAAGCGGGCCGCTAGGGTGGAGGAAAGAAGAGCTGCTCAGGAAGCAGCAAGTGCATGAACCTCTGAGCAAACAAATGCTAAACGTACAGAGAAAGAGAATGAAAAGTATGAATGCTCCAGTCAAATGTATTCACTGCATGTTATCGTGCAGTGTGCCGTTACTGGTCACATATAAAACAAAATATTTACAAACAAGGCATAGACAAACACAAACTCCAAACTGAATTTACAGAGTCCTAAACAAGTCCAGAATGGTGGAAGTGATAAAGCGACCAGAGGTAAATGAAGAAAGCTTACGGAAGGATCATGGTGAGTTCTCCTCTGATAAAAACAGCTTCCCCAAATAAAATAATTCACAGTTCTATCAGCAAACTCTAAAGTGTATGAAATCTCCAAAGGTGTGTCTCCACCAGATGATAAGAAAAACTAAACACGTGAGTCTGAAACTGTACTCCATTGTCCTTCAATGATGTTGCAGAACTGGGTACTTGGCTATGAAGTCTGTTCTCTGGCTGGAAACTCTTGATATTATTGAAAAAGGAATAGATTGAAAGACTGAACAAAAAAAAGGGTCTCCATGACAGCCCTCCCTACAGATTTCTATAGGGAAACTACAGTAATTAACAAACATACTAGCCTACAATACCCACAATGCTCCACCACACCTAACCATTCCCTGCTTATAGTAATTGTCCAGTTATTTTGGAAAACAAATAACAGAAAGCAAACTTTACACAAGTCATACTGAACCAAAAATAAACCTTTCATGTGGCATCGCTACACCTTAAATGTGTGAAGCAATGCTTTTTGGTGGTAAACTGGATTGAAGTAAAGTGAAAATAAAAGACAGTCCAAGCAGCTTGCCATTAGAGATGTCTGAGGTTGAATATGCAGAATACAGAAACTGAGACGGGTAGGAGGTTACTTATAACACTTACGTTTGCTGGTTTTGACATCTCTTCCAATCCCCCATTAAGCAAAGAACCTAAGTGGATATATTGGTACCTTTAGCGTTAGATGATCTAATAACATACTAAAACAAGCACTAAGCCCACAAACAACTGGAAATACAATTCCCTTACTTGTTCTTGTCACACCAGGATTTTGGACGTCTTTGAAACAGGAGACTCCTGCTGCTGGTTTTTTTTTCACTAAGTCAGTGGTCGGCAAACTCATTAGTCAAAAGAGCCAAAGATCAGCAGTACAACGATTAAGATTTCTTTTGAGAGCCAAATTTCTTTTCAAGAACCATGTTTTTAGGAATCGGTTTAAACTAGCTACTGTCACAGATGAGCGGGGACACTGCCCACCCGGGACGCCTGGACAGTCCCCGAGTTGGACAATATTTCTCCTCTGCCATGAGAGGGCAGCCGCCCGAGTCTGTTTGGGGGCCACGGGAAGGGAGCTGGGACGCTCACCATTATGGAAGGATGTGGCCACCGCCAGGGGGCGCCCGGACAATTGGGGAATCCTGGATAGCAGCACTTCTGCCACACCAGGAAGTGCTGCCGGAAGTAATTCCAGGGGCACCCGGAGTGCTTCCAGGTGCTCTCCTGACACTTCCGCCACACCAGGAAGTGACGTCAGGGGAAGCACCTGGGGCTCATCCGGGTCATAATAAAAGGGGCCGTCTCCTTCCAGTAGATGAGCCAGAATTGGGAGGAAGGAGACGAAGCTTGTGAGGAGGGGACAGGAGGTCAAGAAGACAAAGAAGAAGAGAAAGAAGAAGAGAGAGAAGTGAGTTGGTGAAAGAAGGCATTGTGGTGAGAATTAATAAAGAAGTGTGTTTTGGACATTCTGGTGTCAGTCTATCTATGTCCAGGGGTATGCTTTCCACACTACTAACATTAAATAAAACCAAATATCATAATAATAATAATCTTATTTATTGACAAAAAAATATATTTTACATTAAAATAAAAAAATGACAAAACACGTGTTTAATGTGAACAATGACTGCATTTCCTTGCAAAGTTTGGATGTCAGGTTTGTATGTCGTTGTTTTTAATTTCAAGCAGGATTCCAGGTTCTCATCAGTAAGACAATTTCTCAATGTACTTTTGATAAGGGTCATGCTTGAAAAAGATTGTTCGCATGAATATGTAGAGCCAAAGAGTGAAAGAACAGCAAATGCTAGTTTTTTTTAACTGATCATATGAGTCAGGAATACTATTCCAGGTGATAAAAATTATCATGTCTCCAGGTCTTTCAAAGCAGACCACTTGTACTGTGAACTAAAATCACATAAATTTTTCTCCATTTTTTCCAGATCAGCATTAAGGCGTTCAAATTTCGCGCTCCATAATTCTTTGTTTTTTAACTCCAGTAATTGCATTTCAAAAGCGCCAACGTCGAGAAAAATTCAATTCTGTTACGTCAGCACTGAAAGGTTTTTTAACAAAGGTTAACGTAGCATTGCTATTTCTGAATTCCTGAAACCTCCGTAGAAAAGCTTCCCTCAAATTTAACATTGCTGTTTTGAAATAGTAAATGTCAATTACCGAGTTATTATCTTGACGATGCATCAGCAGGCTTGGAAAATGAATTAATGTTTCTCCCTCAAAATCTTGAGCAAAAAGGGCTAATTTGTTTTCGAATGAAATGACTTCTCCCAACATCGAAAAAATTGTATTTCCTTTCTCCTGTAGTTTACAATTAAGATGATTTAGATGAGACGTAACGTCTACCATGAAATAAAATTTTTGTATCCATTGATCGTCCGTTAGTTCAGGAGAAATGCTTTAATTTCTAATAATAAGGAAACGAAACGTTTTAAAACGTTTCCTCTTGAAAGCCAACGTACCTTATTATGCAGCAGAAGATCTGCATATTCACTCTGCATTTCAACTAAAAATTCTTTAAATTGGCGATGATAAAGAGCTTTAGCTATAATTGTGTTGACAATCTTGATCACCAATTCCATAACATTGCAAATTTCTTCTGGAAATGTCTGCGCACAAAGCGCTTCTTGATGAATGATGCAATGGTAAACAAGTATCTCGTGATTAATTTTTTCCTTCAAAATAGAAACAAAACCTTTTCTCACTCAGGTCATACTTTTTGCCCCATCTGTTGAAATTGAAACAATTTTATCGAGTGGAATATGATGTTTCTCCATGCATTCAATGACAGCATTTGCAATATCCTCGCCACGTGTTTGACCTTTCAGTGGCAATAATCCTAAAAGTTCTTCTTTAGGAGCCGTAGACAAAATAAATTGAACAAAAAGTGAAACTTGCGCTGTGTCATTTATGTCACAAGACTTGTCAACAGCTATTGATAAAGCTGAAACCAATTTAAGATCTTCGATTTGCTGATTGGTTATATTCGAAGACATTTTTACTGTCCTATCTTTTACTGTTTTAGCAGACAATGGTAACTATTTAATTTTTTTTTAACAATTTCTGCCTTGTTCTTAAAATCCCGGAATAGCTCTTCGGATGCATTTATAAAACAACTTTTAATGTACTCACCCTCTGTGTATGGTTTGCCTCTCTTAGCAATCTCTTGACTAACAATAAAGCTTGCAATATTAACATTGTTGGAAGATTGCACCCAATAATTAAATATTATTATAGGCACTGACCACTGTACACACTGACGGACAAGCTGTGACTGGCTCGCTCTCGCTCAACTTGTGCGTTAGTCGCGTGTGCCTCCTCCACGCCACATACCCCACGCCCACTTATGCTACTTCAACCCCGACTGACACCCCCGCTCGCCGCACATAGTCGAAATCGATTCATGGCAGAGCCGCACTCAAGTGGCTAAAGAGCCGCATGCGGCTCGTGAGCCGTGGTTTGCCGACTACTGCACTGTGTATGAAGCACATCCTTGGTGGCATTTTCACAATTAACATGGTCTTCCATGATGTTGGGTGAAAATCAAGATGCAGAATAATGTCTTGTTTTGTGAACAATGCATTTATGATAGTAATCTCCTTGTTTTTCAAATCATTACGACTATTTTTAAGTGAGAAAATGGTATTGGACTTTTCTTACCTCTTGACTGATGTGTGCTGCATGATGTTGACTGGAAAAGACTTAAACCAAAAGTGCAAAAACACAATTAAAAAAGAAGATTAAGCAATCCTTATTTTAATATGTGCATTGACCATCAAGCCCATCACTATACTGGAAAGTTTGGGCCACAAATACACATACACACCCAAAAGTTTAGAAAACCCTGCAGGGCCAACTGATCCAGCCCCTCAGCCACAGCTTCTGGTGGGGCTTTGACATACTGGTCTCTAATGCGGAAAAGACACGGCATGTGACTCATATGGTACAATATCATTCAGTGCCAATGGGCCACTGTATGTCTGGTTGTGGGCCGACCCTTCAAAACTCAAAGTAAACGTATTGTAACATCAGTCATTTATTTAATGGCCCATTACAAGCTGTCAGTCGGTTTACAGTGCCTAGTTTATAATGGAAATGCAACGAGGTACAGCGAGTGCTTCATATGTTGAAGTTTGTCAGCTGAGTATGATGCAGATAGTTAAGTGAACTTATTAGAAAGAAACTCCAGTGACAATGGGATAGCCGCGAGTGCCACTAATGTGTTCATCATGGTGGTGATTGAGTGTTTTAATGACAACACTTTGTGGCCTTTGAATGCTCCAGATTTTGCTGCATTTTCCTCTCGCTCTTCTGAAGGTTAATTTTCTTCTTCTCAACACTTCTTAGTTCTTTAATGCATTCTAATATAACATTCGAATGCACTTCTTTTGAAGAAGAAAACTCATCATGTAGTAGTCATAGTAGAAGTAGTAGTAGTGGTATTATGAGTATTGTCTCGTGTACAGACTACAGTGAAATTCTCACCTGCATGTTTCATCAATTAATTTATCTACAAATTTTATCCAATAAGTGACACAAATCCACATAAAATATGTCCTTCATCTCAATTTTTGTCGCAGTGTATGTGTTTGTAATTCTGATAAACTTAGGTTAACTGGCTACTGAAAACTGTTGACAAACTAATTGGTGATAAAAAGGATAACAGCAGCTTAATTAACAGAGAAAGTGATCATGACTAGATTTGAACCCAAGACTCCATGATGTGGTAGATAAATGGAAATGCCAGTTTAAAATATACTATTACTACCTGAACCATTATTTCTTCTTCTACATTGGCTTTATCTGTCTTGATGGTTGTGGAGTGGGGAGCCACAGCTTCAGGAACCAGGCACAGCCTGACCATGGATGGATAAACTGGACTGTCACCGGGCATACTCATTCACACATGACAGGCTAAAGTAGGGTCCCCATTCACCTTAACACACATTCTTATGGCAGGGAAACAAGACCACCTGGAGAAGAGCAGAAACAGACACAAAAGAAAATGAATTCTCCATACAGGCAGAAACTAGATTTGGATGTGAACTCAAGTTAGTACTGTTCCATCATGTAGGCTTTTGTTTTGCTGTTACGAGTTGGCACAGTTTTATATTATATATCAACCCTTGCCAGCCTGAAATCTTGCCTTTCTGATTATGAGAGATGGGTTATTGTAACATACACAACAAGCATAAGCATAAGTCTGAAATGTAAAAAATTACAGAATTCAGAGGCATAAGCACAGCTGTTAAGTTATTATAAGCTATAGTCAGATCAGACATTAAAATAAGCAAAAATGAGGAACACAACAAATGGAAAAATGTCTCATATTATATTAATATAATATAATATAATATAATATAATATAATATAATATAATATAATATAATATAATATAATATAATATACTGCGGTGGGCTGGCACCCTGCCCAGGATTTGTTCTTGCCTTGCGCCCTCTGTTGGCTGGGATTGGCTCCAGCAGACCCCCGTGACCCTGTGTTAGGATATTGCGTGTTGGATAATGGATGGATGGATAATATAATATACACCTGGGTATTGTTTCCAGTCCAGTCACTGTAATGAAGACCTTACATGTTCTCCCTCCATCTGCCAAAATTTTCCTCTCTGTACTTTTTTCCCAAGTGCCAAAAGAGCTTGACGTGGATAAATGACAATTCTGAAGTTGTCCCCACTGGAGTGGGACAGTGGGCATGTGCATGAGCAGGACCTGACTCCTGCCTTGCACTCAGTGGTGTCAAGACTGCCTCCAAGCCTCTGAGACCTCATATTACTTTTACAACAATGAAATACATTTTAAATATTATTTAAAAAATATATTACTACCTACATGAATATATTTTAAAGTATGTTATAAAATGCTTCAAGGATAAATATATTACAATATAATGCAATATGCTGAAATGTATTATAAAATACTGTATATAAATTATTGATACTTTTGTAAATTGCAATGTCTTTTCTAAAAAAATAAAAATATATTTCCTGATATATTTTAAAATACTAGGACTAATATACAATAAGATACATTTTAGAAAATTATTGCAATATATTTTTAAATATACTTTGTCACACACATGCATATACATCAGGAGCATCCACACAGTGCTACGAAGGTAAGCATGATGGCAGCAGCTCTGGGGGAAGCGCGGTCACTTGAGTCCTGTCTTTTTTCACCTTCATTTGCTCAGCTCCACAAGCGATTTAAAGAACAAAAATGGCAGAAGTTCACTTCTGAACCAGAGAGGGCATGGAACAGAGCTTTGAGGCAGAGAACAAGCTCGACTTAGCCTGAGAGAGCCAAAAGAGTTAGAAATGACACTGAAGTTGATATCAGTGCCCAACACCTTGACATCTCTCTGTTTTTATTGTATTACATATGAGGCATTAAATTATTCACTAAGTTAAAAATATTAACCTTATTCAAAAAAATTAAGAATGCTGTGTTTACAAAACTGGGTAAATCTCCATGAATATACTGTATATACTGTACAGTATATAT
>JANRMT010062803.1:6823196-6837461 GCA_026402145.1 Polypterus bichir lapradei | reverse complement strand
GCTCGCTTCTTAATGTTTCGCTGCCTTCTCAATTATATAATGCATGTTTTGTTCAGCGTATTTTGGAGCTGTTCCTGGTTTTCTACATAGTGCGTTGACAGTCAGTTCACGTGATTACGTGGGCGGCGTCATGATGTCACACGAAACTCCGCCCCCACGGCGATCAAGCTCAACTCCATTACAGTAAATGGAGAAAAATACCTTCCAGTTATGACCATTACGCGTAGAATTTCGAAATGAAACCTGCCCAACTTTTGTAAGGAAGCTGTAAGGAATAAGCCTGCCAAATTTCAGCCTTCTACCTACACGGGAAGTTGGAGAATTAGTGATGAGTCAGTCAGTCAGTCAGTCAGTGAGTGAGTGAGTGAGTGAGTGAGTGAGTGAGGGCTTTGCCGTTTATTAGTATAGATATATATATAAGCTGGTAAATGTCATGGTGGATGGACTAAGGGGGGCCTGAGGATTCTGAACACTATGACATGGGACAGTGCTCCTCTGGTTTTGCCCCAGTCTGGACACAGATTGTAGTTTCGAAGGGTAAACCTGTCGAGGTCTTTTGGTGCTGCCAGCGGTGTTGCAAATACACCTCCCCGGTTTGGGAGGCTTCCGTATGACCCGGAAGTGCTTCCATTATATGACGTTGTAGCTCCAGAAGTTCTCCCAGGTCTATCATAATAGGAAGCCATTTCACTTCAACGGTTGAGTCAGAAATGGGAAGCAGAGAACTGGAGACATGGAAGAAGACATTGTGTTCATTGGTGATTGTGGTGTGGACATTCAAGACTAAAAAAGAATTGTGAATAAAAAAAATGTATTTGCATTAGGGACTGTATTGGTGCAATTTTTTCTCGGGTTTGGGTACTTGGTGGTGGCCCATGGAGGTCTCTCTCTCTCTCTCTATATATATATATTTATATATATATATATAGTGGCAGATGACCAGGGATCCTGCCCCACCGGGACGCCTAGAAGAAGGACGGACTGGGAGAGGGGCACTATCTTTCCCCAGGTGTAAGAGGGCAACCCCCCTGGATTCCACTGGGGCCATGGATGGAACCCTGTGGGGACCCATGGCCACCACCAGGGGGTGCCTGGACGGTCTAGGAGCCCTGGAGGACAGCACTTCCGCCACACCAGGAAGTGCTGTTGAACCAGGAACTGTGTACGCCTGGAGTGCTTCTGGGTGCAAGGGCAGCACTTCCGCCACACTAGGAAGTACTGCCGGAAGACCATCACAGAGCACCTGGAGCGCATCCAGGGCAGGATAAAAGGGGCCGCCTCACTCCATTCAAGGAGCCGGAGTCGGGAGGGAGAAGACAGAACTTGCGAGAGAGGAGTGGAGGCTGCTGAAGAGAAGCAGAAAAGGACTGAGCTTGTGGATTGTGCACGGTATTGTGTGTAGTTGAGAAATTAAAATAAATAGTACGTGCTTTGGACATTGTGAGCCTCATATACTGTATATATGAGTTACATTATATTATACTACCCTTAATTTGTGTGGGTAGATCAAGCACATTTGAGATTGTTATGTTCTGTAATGAAAATGACATGTGGTTGCTAGAAAATGTTTATTGACACACTACAAATTTCCTCTCACTGTGCTACATTTGTGGGCTACTCTCAGTTCTCTAAGAGTGAGTGTGTTCTATGATATTATAAGGTCACATTTTTGGAGTATGTATACAGTATATAGAAACATTCACTTCATATATACATTTAAGATTTACTTAACTCTTAGGGTGGAGAGGTGGCTCTGAGGCTAAGGATCTGTGCTGGTATCCCGAAGGTTGCCGGTTCAAATCCCCGTCACTGCCAAAAGAGATCCTACTCTGCTGGGCCCTTGAGCAAGGCCCTTAACCTTCAATTGCTCCAGGGGCGCTGTACAATGGCTGACCCTGTGCTCTGACCCCAAGGGGTATGCGAAAACTAACAAATCCCTAATACAAGAAATTGTATAAGGTGAAATAAAGAACAAAAAAAAAATACTATAAAAAGTAAATTTAACACTGGTGATCTTGATCTGAAGATTTATGAAATAAAAGAAAACTCATTTCTGAAGTGCTTTACTGTACATTAAGAGCAGGCTTTTCAGAATGAGGAGGCATTTTAGAACAGTTTAAAATTATTATGACAGGATTCAGTGTACTTCTCTTGCAATTACTTAATTACTGTAAAAACGTAATTACTGCATAACAATATTAATAAACACTAATTGTTGCTGTTTACAGTAGCACAGTCATTGTTAATCTACTACAAACCCAAACCAAATAAAAGTTCAGAAGTTTACTAGGGCGGCACGTTTCCAGATTGAGGTGTGGGCCATTTCTTCTGTCTTAAAAATGTTGCCTGCTCTGTGGTGCTGCATTCTTAAAATTGAACCTCAAAAGACTGTGAATCTCACCCAGAGAAAACACGGTGTGTCTCTGGCAGATACTGATTCAATAAATGTAGGATCAGCTGCAGCTTTCTCATGGTAACAAAAATCTTTATAACTAATCGTCAATACGAGTAGCTCACCCCTCTTGCAGAACGTACACAGGGCTCCTTTGCAGCTTGATAGCACTGAGGCAGACATCTTTGAATTCTTTTTTTTTTGCAGATACAAACGGGAGTCAAACAAATGAAGACATTTATCAAATTTGCTGTGTGCCAACAATGTTTCTTCAGGTTTAAGGATAAAGTGTGTTTAGATGACTTTTCTCAGTGTTTTTGTGCATCTCTGATCACAATACATGATACTGTACACATTTTTACCAAACTGAACTTTTTAAAGTAATACAGATGAAGAAGACCTTGTTTTTCCAACATGTGATGAATCATAGAAAATGGCACCAACACTTCTTGTATGAATGGATTTAGTGAAAAAATAAGAAACAGACCATTTTTGTCATTTTTTTCTTTCATTTCCAAATATACAGAGCATTAGCATCATTAATTCACAGACCAATACAGGTAAAATACAACATTTTTGTTTTTCATTTTGTTACTTAAATACAGAGAGGCACACTTTATGAAAATGTGGTTTACGCTTGTAGAATACATCCAGTGAGAAAGTAATGAATAAAGCTGGGGGATTATGAATTGGTTACATTCCAATATCTGATGGAACAGTGGCCATTTTGATCCAGAATGGCAGTTTGCATGGACCCTTCAGAAACAGGATAAATGAAGCGAAGTGACCCTGGAGCCGATGTCTGTTAAAAGTGGACACAACCATTAACTATCACCCCAGGCCAGCCAAAAGCCTTCTAATTTAGACGTAACTGAAGACTGCAAACCACATCTTTCATATAGTGCTAGGTGAAGATAAAGTGCTTCTTTTTTCTATGTGGATTGTACAAAGACTTTTTTAAATCAATCATTCCATAATATGAGAGAGCCA
Source organism: Polypterus bichir lapradei (assembly GCA_026402145.1). Taxonomy (NCBI): domain Eukaryota; kingdom Metazoa; phylum Chordata; class Cladistia; order Polypteriformes; family Polypteridae; genus Polypterus; species Polypterus bichir. The sequence continues at coordinate 6,834,079 of JANRMT010062803.1, read as the reverse complement.
ATGTACAGTATGTACAGCCAGATCTCTCTAAGCAAGGGGATTTCAAATGTATTGCTTAATTGAAACACCATTAATTTAAACAATTTAAAAAACTGCAGAAATGTTCTTAGCTGCTTAATGTACCACTTTGTGTAGGAAGCAGCTGCTTCACCTACAAGAGCAGGGAGATAATTATAAGGATTGGCAAGTCTATGTAAAAATCTGTGTGCAGTAAAAGACAAGCGGCACATAATAATAATAATAATAATAATAATAAGAAGAAGAAGAAGAAGAAGAAGAAGAAGAAGAAGAAGAAATTAAAAAGAAAAATGAAAAATAAGGATGACATTAAATTTAAAAGTAGCTGTCATGAAATGCTAAGGACTTCATGGCCTGGACTTTTCAGTTTGGTTTGTTTTACTGCGTGAAAATCAATCTGATTAAGCGGTGCATTTGAAAATCCTTCCCAGCATTTGTTTTGAACCATCTGATTATCCTAATCAAAAAGAAAGCAAAAAACAAAACAAAACAGTCCCTTACTTTTTTATTCTTTCCATGTCAGTCCCTCTTGTTGCTACAATAATCCCTTGAAATTGCTTTGTCCGAACTGTGGTATTCTTATAGTTTGCTGATGGTGGGCAGGACGGGGTGATTGGGGGGGGGGGGGGTGTTAGAAAGTTATAAAAGTTAAATCACATTACAGATTTGAAATAACATGTATACATATTGTATATATTTTCATATATTTTTATAACGTTTATGATGTTTACCTATAATAATGCTGCATTAACGTGCTGTCGTATAAACGGTAAATACGAGTTTTAAAGTTCCACATGAGCACACTGCAAACTGGGAGCTACAAGTTGGATGATTCAAAGAAACCAATCCAAACTGTTCTAGTTGTGGTGTAATGCTTACCTTTCTCTTTAATCAATTGTATAAAATGCAAAATATAACCTGTTCAGCCAGAAATACCATTGTTTGTTCAAATTGCATTAAGGACAGTGGTACAAATTTAATACATTTATTGTGTTCATTTCCATGAAAATGCCATTCATCTCTAAAAACCCATGTGAGCTCACTGAAGAGGAAAGTTAAAACGTTTCAACTTAGAGCTCCAAATTGTCCGACAGCACGCAAATGCAGCTGTAGCCACCCTGACACTCTTAAGGGCATCCATGTAGATTTCCAGTATGGTCCTGCACATGAAGCAGTGATAGTGCAGAGTTTTCATAACTGTTTTATGGACATAAAATGTATTATTATTATTTTTATTATTATTACTGCTTTATAGACCTGTTAAATCAGGGTGACACGTAGAACAGGACTGAACGTTCATCCGCTTATGATTTCCAGCTCCCTTACACAGTAGCTACCCAGCTAAGGTTTACCTGAGAGTCAGTTTAATCATGTCAGACACACCTGGTGAAATGCATGACTTTACAAGATGAATATTGTATTCAATAAGTACCATATGTTTAATGTCTGCACTTCTAGCAAGCATCATTTTCCATTAGTGTTTTTTTTTTCTTAGGGAGTGAAAGAACGAGGTTACAGAAAATTATTTACAGAAAGAAAATGAAACTGTGAATAAACTTTTAAAAACATACATTTGTGGTTTCATCCACTTTTCATTCCCATACAGAACTTAGTTCAATCCTAAATTAATGATCACCCCCTAGTTTTACCAGATCTATAAGAGGGTCTCTCTCTCCACATTTTGTTACTAAAGTAGGCCTGTTAGTGTATACTCACTTTAAGTAAACTGGTGCACTTTCTGCTTTTTACTATTTAAATGGCCATAGCTTTCAAGATCATCACTAAGCAAATGCATCATAGGAAACTCTTATGCCATATTTGAGTTCTGTGTTTGGGTAACCTCACACGGAAACCTACAATAGTCAATTGTCTGTGAAGGTTTTATGCCAGAACTGGTACATTCAGCGCTCTAGAAAGTCAGGAAAAAGTCGTCGGCCATTTGTGCCTGAAAAAGAAGCATAGCATAACTTTCAAAGTAAGAACAAGCTTGAAAGCTGATGTTGCATGTGTGTAGAAGCTGGTTTTCCTCGATGTCATCTATACAACGTGTAGTCTGGGAGCTTTCTATGTATTCATACCACATATATGGTGACATAGTGGCTCACAGCTCCAAGACATTGGGCTCAGACCTTTGAGGAGTTGTGTTCCCCCAATGTCATGGAGATGCTCAGTCTAGTTTGATAAGCAATTGTTACTTAGCCTAGTGTAAGTGACATGGGTGAGTGCCCTGCAGGGCACTGATAGCACTTGCAGTGTCATTTCTAACATGGACTTAATTTAAGGAACTGACCTTTTACATTAAAGAGTGCAGTAATGTCACCAGTCCTCATTGTGGAGGAGCAGTTCTAGATACTGGAATTTTGGAAAGTGGGTCAGCTTTCCACTCTTGAGTCTGGATTGTTTAGTATGAAGTTGTAGGTTCAAGTTAAGTGTGGTGCCGTGCTCCAGTTACAGCAAACTTGGAAAGTTAAACTGTTGGCTTACTACAAGCAGTGCAGCAATGTCAGTCGAGATCAGAACCTCTCACATTACCAGACTCAATGCAGAAGGACGATCATGATGAGCGTGGTAGAAGTATGCTACCAAGTATTGATCACATTTTACATCTTGGTCAGAGTAAATTCAATGCATTCTATTTATATTTTGTTAGCATGGTGGCACAGGCATTATCATCCGTAGCCTAACAGCCCTAGGTTCACATGTCAGTCTCGTCACTGTCTTTATGGTGCTTGTATGTTCTCTTTATGATGTGTTAGCCAGATGGACCGTGTAAATTAAATCTTTATCATTTATATTTGGGGTGTAAGGTGGCACTGGTTTTTGGCACATTCTGTGTGGAGTTTGCATGTTCTGATTAGCTTTTCCTCCAGATTTTCACTCAATGACAAGGCACGTTGGGTTGCCCAGTGACTTTTATGAGTACATGCATGAGTGTCTATAAGATAGATGGACACCCATCCAAGCTTACTTCCTCCCTTGCACCTCATACCTCAGGCCGCCACAATCCTGGCTTGGGTGATTAGGTGGTGTTTGAAATGGCTCCCCTCTGTCTATGTAACACACTAAGTAGCTAAAAAAAAAACGCTATATACAGTACATGTAATTAATTGTTACAATTAATCCATTATGAAGCAGGCTTCATGTTGGAGGAATGATTATTAAAGAAACACAGCACATGATAAACAAATCCAGGGACTGCGCAACTTGTTGCAAATGGGTTTTGACATATAAATGGGGGGCAACACATTACTATAAAGTTTGGAAACACACCTTTTTTTTGTTTTGTTTTTAAATTAACTACTGCATTTCTATTTTCCTTCCTCTGACTGTCCAAAGAAAAAATGTCAGTAATCAGCTGTTGTTTTCTCTGGTCCTTTCTTTAATATTTTTCAATTTGAATGAATGAACAGTGATAAGAAATGCACACAGCTGGTGTTCAATCAACCTTTCTAAATCCAGATATGCAAAAAGAATTCATTGGCCTCCATTTAGACTAAATCCTTGTCTGACAGCGTATGATAAATATCAACAGTGTGACAGAGAGAACCCCATAAAACGTCAGCTGCCTATAAATTATGCATCCATTTGGTTTGTTGGTTAAAACAAATGCCCCTTCATTGTGTAATGAATGGTAAAACAGGCTGTGTTAAATCAGAGGAGCAAATAACTATTTTCCACAAAGTGAACATCTGAAAATAATAAATCGATAGTGTTATTTGTATAATGTCACCTTACGTACATTCTCAATTACATCTGTTAAAAAATGAACAGTGACATGTAATGAGAAGTAGGCTTTTCTTTTCTTTTGGCTACGCAGAAGGAATAGCCATCTATCCATCTGTTTTCTGACCAATTTATTAACTTAGGGAACCAGAGCCTATCCTGGAAATTGTGGGTACAAGGAAGGGAAGAATTCTGGACTGGAAACATTTTATTCATAAATGGCTGATATGGACAAGATAGTCACCAAGATGGCTGAGTAGACTGAATAGCTTTCTTTACAGGCTTGACAGCTAATTCTATGTGGTCCTGAATATATAAAAGCCTTAATATTACTAAATGATTGTAATTTTAGAGAAGAATGAGTACTATAATGACTTTGTGATTAATGGTGAGTGAAATAGTTTACAAGAAATTGAATTCCAAGTAAAAAAAAAAAAAAAAAAGTGTTTTGCTTCTACGGAATTCGTCCCATTCGCTCAAGAAGAGCTGCATTTAGTTCCTGTCTGGAAGTGTTTTCATGCATCAGTTTGGCATGCATCTGTCTGTCATGTAGTATTTAAATAAAGATTTCATTAGAAAAAAAAAAATCACCAGAAATGTGAATACCCTCAACTAGAAAAAGGCAGTTGCCAGGTAACGGGAGGGGGTATTTGGCAGCGGCCACTTTCCATCTACTTAGTTACTAACACAGTAAGGGGAACGATGGTGTGTTTTTGTTCAAGTCAATTCAATTCGGTTTATTTTTGTACGCTATTTTTCACTGAGTGCTGGCGTAGAGTGTTGTGATGAGTTCTCAGGTGAAAAGCAATTTAAAAATTTACAAATTACTAATTACATCATTAATACATGTAGGGCTATAGAATTGTTTAAACCAGGGATCTTCAACTCCAGTCCTGGAGTGTTACTGTCGCTGAAGGTTTTCATTCTAACCCATTTCTTAATTAGTGACCAGATTTTACTGCTAAGTAACTGTTTGCCTTAATTTTAATTGATGCACAACTTAAGACTCAGGTCCCTTAATTATTTCTTTTTTCCTTAAGTAGCAACCAAACGATATTAAGACACAAAATGAACCAACACATAAACAACAACCTGTGCCCATCATACAGTAACTGAAAATAAAGAAAGGTGAAGGCCTCAGTAATGTTGATCTGCTCAGGTCCACAAAACATTTTGACAGCGCTCTTAAAAAAGAAAATCAAAAGTTTTGGAAATGTCTGCCATGGCAGAATAAGTGCCATGGAATTAAATAATGGGTTTAACACTAGAATTACCAGAGCCTACAAAAAAACTCGGAAATCCGGCCCACCTTAAATCCCTTCGCACCTCTCTGTCAGCGTCTTTTGTCTTGTAAATGTGTTGACAAGCCCAAACAGCCTGCTATACCATCCCCCCACCGCCTCAGAACGGGCAAGAAGTTTTCCCAGTTCCTGCCTTGATTATCTGGAAGTGAGCTATCTAGAGTTGTAAGGGGAAATAATTTCACGTGTGTTCTGTGTCTACAACAATCTATGTAAACACATCATTAAAACAGAAACGTTTTTCATGTTTTAGTAATAAATGACAAAATGTAGACATGAACTGTATAAAGTTAGCAATGAGAATTGGCTTCAAATTAAGAAACTGAATGAAGTGAAGTTGGTTGGAGTTTGAGGCCCCAACTTAGTTGGTCATCTGTTGGCTCAGATGTTTAGGTGCCATTTATGGAAAAAAGAATAATTCAGCAGTCAGAGTCTCAAGAAAAGCCAATTAAAATAAAGGGAAATAATTAATTAGCAGTGAAAACTGGTCACTAATTAAGAAAAGAGTTAGAATGAAAACTTGCATCCACAGTAGCTCTAAAGGACAGGAGTTGGTGACCCCTGGTTTAAACAAACAGGAAAAACAAAATAGTTTGAAACTGATTAACATAAACGGAGCCCAGCAATATCTGTCTATTAATGGATTTGACAACGTGTGAAAAATATGCAGTGTGCCACAGCTTAAAAAATGTATTCTATTACTCCGTAACAGCCTTAAATAGAATTGATTTTTGCGGATTACATGCATTACACAGCTGCAAAAAAGAACAGAGGCAAACACAGATGTTTTGAGTGAGGCTATAGGGAGCTGTATTCCTTGCTTTCCACCAAAAAAAAAAAAATTGAAACACCAAAAAAAACCCTTTATTGTCTTTTGCATTTTGCAATTGCAAATTCACCTGCAAAATTAATTTTGGTGTCATTATCTGTTCATTATCTTTTTCACTACATGGAATCCCTGGTAAAATTAGCAGATGTGGAGGTCTGGTTACAGCGCAAAAAATGAAAGATTAAGATGGCACAATTTGGCCTATGTGGCTGTCATTCTGGTGTGCAGCATGCTACAGTGAAAAGCTTCATGGATTCCAAACTAAAGAGTTGGTTGCATCTAATTGACATTTCTTTCAGTACTGTATACATATTTGGTATTTTATTTCAAGGTAACGCTTCCTGGTTTAATCCTGACAAGAGAGAAATAACAGGCTTGTTCTTCTACATTTCCTTAATGTGTAAGGGTCACCTTTTCAGGCAGAGGATCTCAAATATGGCGTTCTAAAAAACAAGCAGTAATGCAGGCCTTTTCATATTCACACAATAAAATAGTAGACTTATTTCATTAATATGGCACGCTAATAAAAAAAAACATTGAAGACATGGTATACAGTGCTAGCATTACTGCTTCACAGTGCTTGGGTCTTTATGTTTCTGAGCCAAGTACGATCTTTCTGTTTTGGTTTCATGGCAAAGTCCAAAGGCTTGCTGGTGTCTGGCCACACAAAGTAGAACCTGAAGTTAGTTGTTTTTATTCACAGTTTCCCTTTTCTCTTGTTTTAACAACAGCATTTACAGTAAGTTATATATGGTATTGTGAAAGGGTCCATATGTGATAATACTTTAAATTCCAAGAAATACATACAGGTAGGATACTATTTTTTTCTTTTTAAAAAATCCAGATTATAGTACCACACATTACTTTTTTAATGGCTAATTACAAACCTTTGGATTCAAGTTAATATTGGGAAGAGTGTGACAACTGGGTACTTTTAAAAATGACATTGTAGGTCATATTGTGACAAATGGTGAGCAATACTTTGCAAAGAGCTAACTGATCTGTTTGTCATTACTCGGTTGAATGGACAGAATCAGTTATCTCCAGTCACAGTCACGTGGAACAATCCTGAGCCCAGTGGTTTGTGTCGGAGTATTCTTACCAGTGATTTAATCAGTGATAACAATGCACATGTACATCAAGTGCAATAAATCAAATCTTTAACCACTTTTGAAACTACTGAATATTTATCACATATAAGAGCTAAGTTTCTGTTTTGTCTGTCTGGTCACCTTCTGGTTCTCTAATATAGTCACACCCTCTTAATGCTGCACATGCCATCTATGACACACTAACACTATTATGCCACTTTTTAGTCACGGACACATGTGCAAAACAGAGATGGCGTGTGACATTGTCAGAAACTCTTCAAGTATTACTCTGATGTGTTTTACTTAACATTTTGACTAACTGCTGTCACTATTCTTGCTGTCATTCACTTTTTGATGTCATTTATCCACATAGCACAGTACACCGCAACTACTAATCTGCATTCAGAATGGAAGCTGACTGTCCATGAAGAGCCAATAAAAAAAAAAGTGTATAGAAGGTGGCACACCACACTGCCATAAATAATTTTATCATTTTAGTATGAGGTCAAAGATGTTACGGTCTTAAAAAGGAGATGGTAGCTTGACTTCGTAGACATGCCACTGCTGAGCTCACTTTTTAAAGCTGCGCAGGAGTCATGGTGGGCTATTCTGCTGTGGCTTACCTGAAATCTGCCACCACTCTGCACAATGCTTTTGTCTTTTCTGCTGACTTGATTGTTGTATATGGATAGAAAACACATTTGCATTTCCACACATATTAAATGTGATGACTATTTGTTTCTGCCCAGCTCTGAAGGTGGTCGGTGTGACCCATGAGAAGCTCATTTACACCTCTTTCTTTAATGTGGTTAAGTGCAATGGAACTGTAAAATGCGTCAATGCAGGTGTAAACAGATGAAGTTTGCTTCAGTTATGAATTCTCACATTCATCTGGACTTCCACTCTCCTATGACTTTTTGCACTGCCATCATTTTTTTCAATGTTGATTTTGGTCCTGTGTCCTCTGGTACTTTTTCTAACCTACTGCAATGGCTAAGAAAAGCTGGTAGAGAGGGAAGCCCATTTCAAGAGAGATGTGAGGTGGAATATACAATTGGGATGAGCAGAGAGGAACCTGTGTGTCTTTTATGTAAAGAAAAGATAGCAGTTGGCCTGTGTTGGGTAAATAAAGTAACATATTTGGCCTTGAATAAAACTGAGCTTGACACCCCTGATGTACATGTGAAGAACTATGTAATGGCATTCAAAGAGAAAAGTCCTTAATTAAATCATTGCAATTTTGAATAGTGTTTAGATTGTATTAAGAAAATATTTAATTTCTTGGAATAACGCTAAATCAGGCATAATTGTAATCACTTTTGAAAATACCATATATTATGATAAATTTGCTTTTGAAAAAAACTAAAATTTGTGAATTTTGTTTAATTTTTGTAAATATAAAATTCAATGAAAGCTGCACACTGAAATTATATCCCACTGGGACTTGTGAGTTAATGCACATTGCCATTGTTATTACTCATAAATCACTGATTTTCCAGAAGGCATAACTTGTGCCATTCTTAAGTGACTGATTTAAAATGAGAGATAAGAAACCAATAAGGTAGACAGCTATCATTTCTAAAACCTTTTAAAAAGTATTCTAAAAGCAATTTCTGAACTAAAGCCAGTCCTTTATGTTGTGCAAAAAGTGACAAAAAATTGTTTTATAATTTTTTTAGTCCTTTGTAACTGAAACTGACAAATGTTATAATGTCAGAATTAAAGAAAGCATGTCAGGAATATAAAAGGTGACAGGTCCCAGAAACAAGCCTGTAAGGTAGCTGACAGTTGTAAACTTTCATGGAGAGGCAGTACACTGGCCAACTTTATCTGATATTGAAAAATGACATAACAGAGTTCAGAATTACACATAAAAATGGTTGTTCCTTGTTGGCACAACAATATGGCAGAATACAAGCTGCTTTGATTATTTTTATCATGCTGAATCAATGTTTTGTACTTTGAAAACTGCAAAAATTAAACACAACAAACAATAATATATCACTATATATATTTTAGATCAAGTTACTAAGATAATTATTTGCATGAATGCAAAACTTTGCCATTTTTTTACACTTAATGAACTTTAAATTATTATACATTTGAATGACTACAGCTAGTATTTAAGTACAAAAACAGATTTGTATAAAGTGCTTACAATAAGAATGAATTTTATACACACTTCCTTAAAGTGAAGACTTGGGACTCAGATTGTCAGATTTCTGCCTAACACTGCTTCAGGATAAGCTTCTCGAGGACAATGAGAATAATATTTGGGAGTCCTGATGTAATGCCACCATGTATATTTCTATGAAATAACTGGGATTATCACCTGCAAAAACTCCACCAACAAGCCACATAAAAGAGAAGGAGATATCTAATAAAAATAATAATAATAGTAATCAAAAACAGCTTTACTTTATGTGTTTTATTTTGGGGGTGTCAGATATGTTGTGTGGAGTGGTGAGCTTGCCAGAATAATCATTGTAGAGACACATTTTCTGAAGTATCCCTGGCTTTGTCTACTGATTTCCCACCCAAAACCAAATTGTTTTTTGGGTCTGTGTATTTGTAATAGCATGTTTTCAAATAAACGTATAATCATTTCTGGATGTCATCCACCTTATTCTTATTATTTTTACATCAGGTGTTTAGCTCAAGATTTGTCCAACTGAGACGTCTTCATTGGGTTTGAATTACATCTGTTCAATGCTTCTCAAGTTCAACCCTGAGGACACCCTGTGGCTGCAGGTTTTTGTTTCAACCAGTTTTACAATCAGTGAGTCATTTTCATCCTAAATTTACGTAACTGTTTAATTAGCTGACTTTTTCTTCTCTTCTTATTTTGCATTCAGAAAATTGTATTACTATTAGCTATACATTCAAAAGAAATTAGGAAATAATTATATTTTAGTTATGGGGTGCAGTCTGGACCACTTGGGGGTAGTAGCAAAGAAAAGAATAAAACGAATCTGAGTGCCATTATGAACAATGCTGCACATGCCATCTATGACACACTATTTATTTATATATATAGTGGAGAATGGCCAGCCGTTTATCCCGGCCAATATCCCCAAGCCACCAGGTGGTGCCCTCCTTGCAGCATGGAGGTCCCCAGAAGACCAGCAGGGCATCATGGACAATGGAGTTTTTATGCACAGCCCTGCTGGATGCCATGGGGGCCACTAGGGGACGCTGCAGGGAGGAGTAATGGATATTTTCCCTACGCCCCGGAAGCACACGTGGACAAGAGAAATGACGTGTTTCTGGGGTGAAGAAAAGAACTTGTACCTGATCCGGAAGTGATTGAGAGTCAATTGGACTGGGGATTAGGAACACTTCCGGGCCAGGAGATATAAAAAGACTGTGGGAGCTCCCAGACAGCGAGCTGAGTTGGGAGGCAGGGTGGCTAAGCGTCTGGGAGTTTGGAGGATTGATTATTGTTTATTGGTTTATTGAGTATTGTGGAGAGGAGCGTGCTTAGTGCACATTATTATTATAATAAATTCTATTATTGGACTTTTATCTGGTGTCTGACATGTGGTCTGAGGGTACAAGGGTGCGAGGAAACCCTAATCTGTCACAATATATATATATATATATATATATATATATATATATATATAAATTATTATTATTATTATATAATATACTAATATAAATATTTTACTTATTTAAAGAGCTTTTTTAAAAGCCAAATGAACCTAAGTGCCATTATGAACAATGCTACACATGCGATCTATGACACACTAACACTATTATGCTATATATAACATTATTATTATTATTTAATATACTAATATAGATGTTTGAATGTATTTATTTATTTAAAGAGTTTGTTTAAAAGGCAAATTTCCCCATGGGACAATAAAGTTCTATCTATCTATCTATCTATCTATCTATCTATCTATCTATCTATCT
>JANRMT010062803.1:6705706-6823186 GCA_026402145.1 Polypterus bichir lapradei | reverse complement strand
TCTATCTATCTATCTATCTATCTATCTATCTATCTATCTATCTATCTATCTATCTATCTATCTATCTATCTATCTATCTATCTATCTATATCATTAGAAGCTTAACTCATTTTCTTTTTACTTCACTTTTTCTGTGATATTTGCTCTTTTAATTATATCCAAATGCTAACAATTAATGACAAGTATAGCAGACACCAGGGAAAAACACTGAGTGCAAAAGGAGAGCTGTTTTAATGTTACCTACTTGTAGCAAAAATTAACAGAAAGCTAAAAATAACATCATATTTTAAAGCAAAAAAAACAGTAAATTCTTTTGCATCAACCACATTCATTCCTGCTTCATTTAGTAAAAAACAGCATAATCTAAACATAGGAGTTGGGATGAAAGCTTCAGGGCTGAACTTGAGAACTACAGTACTGGTTTAAATGATGTGATACCAAGGGCTGTATGGCGCAGTTTAAAGAAAATATTTAGTCTTCTTATTACTAGTGTAAAAATTACCCACAGTCCATTTTGGAGCTGGTCCTAAACCTGGATAAATTGGATGAGTTGGCATCTGAAAAGGCATCCGGCCAGAAAAATCAAGTCGTGGAAAAAGATGAATAGGAAGAACAAAATGAAATACTAGTATAAAAATACCATTTTCTTTGATTGAAGTCAGCTAGCTATAAAATCAACTGTTTTGTTTAATAGTATCAGTGATGTCTATAAACAAATTGAAAACTAGCATTAAACTAAATATATTTAATTAAATAGAGGGTAACGTGGTGGTGCAAAGGTTGGCACTCTAAACTCATCTCTGGCGGCTCATATTCGCTTCCCCATCAAATCGCTGCCTGTGCGTGTGTTCTCCTCCTGTTTGTGTGAGTTTTCTTATGGTGCTCCCCGGGCATTTTTTTTCTTTGACACTCTTCATACTGGCTCTTACAATGGCACAGTGCTCATCACTGTTACCTTAATGAATCTGTGTGCAGTTGTCCTATTCTTGCTATGGCTTTCTCGGCAGGTACGCTGGTTTTCATTCCCCATCATAAAGACACTTGCAGTCAGTATGGCTTTGTGCTCGAGTGAGGCATGCAATGGAGTAATGCACCCTCCAGGTTTGGTTGCTGCCTTCTGCCCAATGCATCAGAATAGTTTCTGGGACTTGAAGCCCCTTTACTGCATTAATTGATATTTTCCCCTAGGCATTTTCCTTTCTGACTGCACTATAGTGAATACGAATTTGGTGAATCACATTTTAAACTTTTACTTATTTTTAATAGCTCCACTTTTATCATTGGGCCCCTCAGCATAATCCAAGGATGGACACAGTGTCTATACATTTCCATTGTAGCTAGTCTCTTAATTACAACTTAATTAGAATTTGATTCCTGAACATAATTTAAGCACTAATTTAGTCTGATTTCTCATTTTCATATTTCTGCATTCATTCTGTCAGATAACTATGGGACTTTGGAATGCCATGTTTTATCAAGCTCATCCACAATTTACCACATCACAATCTAGTTGGGATTCACTGAAACAGCATGGGAATTCAGGTTCTATAGAACGTCCCTGTTGGATTACCTTTGTCTTGAGTATTATATTTTATAAACAGGATGCAAGTTACATCAAATAACTTTGGGTGCAAATGGTAACAAAATATGTGGCACCTGTACCAGAGGTATTAACTCCATTTATTAGCATTGAATTCCAACATTTTAAAATAGTTTGCAAAGCTCATATTAGAGTCGCAACAAAGAGTCACAATACAGAACTGTGGAATAATGTTTGGGTTTACTAAATGGCACAGGAAAACTAAGATCAGATTTTGCACTAATTCAGCATAACTGTAATTCAACTGGAAAATGTGAATTTTAAATATATAATGAGTTAAATTAGCCACAATTTAAGAAACTGGCCACAAAGAAAACTGGGCAGCCCATGTTAACAAGGCAGTTATTCCTTGACTTTATATTTTAAGTCTATTTTACATTTGTTTTCTCTATTATAAAGCATTTGTAGCTAGACACATGTATTAATAAGACGTTATTAATAAAAGGGAAAGTCAGCCATAAAGTGGTTGTGTCCCAACTAGCCTTCTTTTTTTACGTTGTTATCATGGTAATTACTTTTATCTTTTTTCCCCGTATATAGTTGTAATTCACATTTGTTTATAATGCATCGTATTGTAACAAAAAGTGAGGTAATGCTTTGGGTTTAAAACTACATCTATTAGTTGCTCACTCTTAAAATAACAAGACCTTAACATGCACTTCTTTGGGACTTCATAATACTTACAATGCATTAGTAAAGTGTTTATTCTCTGCAGTGTGACCTGCTAACAAAACTTGTGGTCTAAGGTGGCTTAACTGAGACACATTTTGCTTCATTTTACATATTTAGAAGTAAGACCTGTAAATTTTTCATATTAACAAATAATTTTACCATCATGTCAATATGCTGCACTGCACAGAGATGAATTACCTATCTAGAGATGTTTAATAATATTATGAAGAACAGAAGAAGCCTTTGTTTTGGTCTTGTTAAATAAGAGTAAACGAGTAATAGACGCATTTTTCAGTAACGAAACAAATGTGTTACCAAAAGTGAAAAGTAATTTGTTCCTCAAGTGATTCCATATAATCTGTAGACAAAGCCAGATGGATTTCTAAAATATTTTTTAGTTAAGGAGTCAATGGCAGGATGGCTTTTATATGAGATGTAATTACAGGCATATTGTTGTGACCAGTTAGTCCAAACTTAGCTAGAGCTCCACATGATGGTTCTAATGGAGCATCATGCTGCACAATGAAGTTTGTTCAGGTTTCTGAACTGGTGTGAATCAATGTGATTCTAAATGGCCTGTCATCAGAGTCAAAGCAATTTATAGTACTCTGTGCACTATATCTCATTAAAGATATCCAACTGAGTCATTATCTATTGACAATCAGGCTTAAAACCAGTGCCCAGTGGCTTTCTACAAGATAAGAATGATGAATTCGGCTCTCACGTTGAAAAAATTCTGAGTAGTTTAAAAAAAGGAGTTACATGCATATCACAGTTTGTGTACAGAATGTAGCACATGATATTTGCACACACAAGCCTAATGGGTTTAAGCCTAAGTAAATGGTAAAAATAATCCTATTGAGTGAATTGAGTGTTATGTAGCCAGGTCATTTCAAAATGTATTACTTAGTAACTAAGCATCATCATATAAAGTATATTGTATGTGAACAGACTGCAGAGTTGCCCACATTCTTTCCATATTTTAATGCTTGAGGAAATGAAGTATCATGTGAATCATCAATAGTGATATGGAACAAAGGGTCTAAGATGAATCAGACTAGGGGATTGACCTGTGCCATGTGAAACGAGGGGTACATACTGGGCATTTGCCAGAATAACATAAAAAAGCTGTGAGAGTTCCTTTACAAATCTGTTTAGACTACATGTTCATATGATTCTTATTGACTGAGCAAAAATGGTCAATTCTGTTTAAATGACCCCATATGTGACTTTGTTGTATTTATTTTGCATTAGAATAGAATATTATTGAAACGATTATAGGTTGGGAACTCTGTGTTGTTCTGCTTACAGTCAGCAGAGGCATTACACACACCAAGGAGAAGTTGGAATTATTACACGTACAGAAGGCTCAGTCTTCAGTAGAGTGACCATTAAAGACCACCCACAGTGACTCTAAGCTCTATTACTGATTATACGCATTCTCCTTCTCTCTGCTAATATATTATTCTGTTGAATCCTTTGACAAGCATTCATTTTATAAGTTAATCCACAAGAGCTCAATGCCTAGCAATCACAGTGAAATGCATTTGTGGTTCTCAAGTTCTGTTTAAAATCTTAATTAAAATCCTTAAAACATGCCATCTGTTTCATTTTGAGCTTGTTTTGCTGGCAATTATTTGAGATAGTACACTTATGGAATGAATTACACCAATAAAGTGTTATTGGGCAGGACAAATAGCGGGGCATTGAATGTTAAAGACTCACGAGAGACTAATGAATAAGTGGAAGTTGGCAAATGCAATTTATATTAAGCTGTTTTGGTAAAGCACATTGTTATCTAGAATTGCAAGTAAATTGGTCAGTCCACTAAATGTGAGGGGTTCTACTTCAAAAATATGTACTATAAATTTGGATAGCACGGTCGCGCAGTGGCTCATGAAGACAGTGTTCTGGGTTTGATTTCTGTGCCTGGTTGTTGTCAGTGTGGCGCTCCCTCGACCGCCTCATGTTTATGTGCCTTTCCTCTGGGTACTCCACCAGATGTGCTTGTTACATTAACTGGTGTTTCCAAACTGCCCCTGTATTTAATATGCACTTGTATGGCTTGTGTGATGGACCAGTGCCCTATCCAAGATAATCCCGAAGTAAGAAGGTTTGAACATGTCATGTTATTCTTGTCATTTTTTTGAGTGAAAAGTGAAAACGTTGGCACTGCAACAGAGGTAACTGAAGAGGACAGCAATATTATGCTTCATTGGCCAATATCCTTTGTTCACAATCCTCATTCTGATTGCCAGTGGAAAGATGGTTCTGTGAAAGTCACTCCAAAACAGTTTACTCAGGGCTTAGTAAAGGATTCTCCGCTTTTTCAAAAACAAAGAACACAAGATCTCTCACTATAAATTATAAAACTGGATTAGGCTGAAACTACAACTTTCAGGGGTCAATGTCCAATATGACATTTCAAAAAAGATCACAGTCAAAGTACAATATGTTATTTCCAGCCTTTTTTTTCTGATTGGAGCTTCTCTCTCTCTTTCTCTCTCTTACATACGCTGCTTTACTAGGCTTTTTAAATAATATGGCCTTTATCCCTGCCTCAAGAAGATTTGTTGTCTAAATGGGCATTGATTTTTATGGTGAGAATTTTTTTTTTCTATTGATTTCAGCTGTGTGCAAACCAAAATACTTGGAATGGCACTCTTGGAATTTTGGCTCTAGAGTAACCCATTGATTCAATTCATTAAAAAACAATTAACATGTAAAAGATTTAGATCTGTCTAGTATTAAACAGTCCAAAAACCAGCTTACAAATTTGGAATCTATTTAGACAAAAGGTGACTGTTTTTTACAAACTGTTTGGCAAGATACCTGCTTGGCACTAGGGCAGTGCTGTCTGAGTCTGCTCATCTTCTATGGGGGCAGATTGTTAAAATAACAGGGAGGAGGAAATGGGGAAAGATTCAATGAATTATTTATAATGGGAGAAGGGGAAGTTGGAATGAGAAGAACTGATTTGTTCATATAAGGGCTTGACCCCCTATACTAAACTTGCTTTCCTTAAAGGGTCAATTCAGTTCCCAATAATCATCTGAAATAGTCTTTACTGTTCTTGCCTCATTATTTACCGAGAAATCTTATATTCTTTATTTCTGACGGAAGACGTTGACAAACATACGTATAAAATAGAATAAAAAAATAATTGTGGTGCCAGCAAAGGTCTCGGGGCAGAGTTTCTATTTTAATATTCCTCTCTCCACCCATTTGTGGCACATAATGCCAGTTTAAATCTCCCATAATTATATTCATGATCAAGCTTTAGGAATAGAAAAGCAAAACCCGTGCCTTGGCTTTAGTAGTCCTCCATTCCTTACAGAAACCAGTAGTCTGAAAACACCATGTCTGGTGATCTCACATTCAGAAAGTAAGGGCGCAGGAAATAATGTTAGCACAATGAGTGGATTCTGTCTTTCTGTGTAGCTGATTGAAGTCCATGTGGTGATTCTGTTCAATGGATCACAAATGTACTCAAGGATTTTGTGCTTTAAGCCACATGGAGCCAACAAGATACTGAATTATACAAGAGCAACTTTGAGCAGTCATAGTGGAAATTTGTAGCTAAGCCACTTCTACAGAACCTTGGGGCTGTTTTTATTGTTGCTGTCTTTAAGTGGTCCAAGAGGCTTCAATGGAAGTTGTAGATCTCAAAAAAGAAAATCAAGAAGAAAGGTTTTGATTTCATCCCACCCCATGCTGCCCTGGCGAGGTTAAGGATGAACTTCTATCCTTTTTGAAATGGCATTAGAAGAAAAGTACAAGCTCTGGCCATTGTGACATGCAGTTGTGCCATCCCAAGCTTCCTGGCAGTTTCATGTGTTTTTGCCGAATCTGGGTGGATTCTAAGGTGAAGTTTGAGTCAACTCACACTTCTTATTATCTTCTTATTACCATTCACACAAACAGTTTTCAATTCATTTTTCTGGTACTTCAAAAGGCATAAGTTGATCAACTTATGAGACCCTCACAGAGAGCAGAACTGAAGGGCAACCATATGCCATGCTTTTTTAAGGTACTGTTCTGGACTAAAGGTACCTCCTTCAAGAAAAAAGAAGGAATATGAGCTGGACATTGAAACAAAACACAAATAATTAGAATGTGACTTGCTCTTAAAACGCTCCCCTCGTTTGCCTCCAAAGTGCTTCTTCTGTGATCCAGTCCATCTCTTGGGTCCATCCACACATGGGTCATGGAAGCAACGGGGCTTACACGTGTGTCTGCATTCTTTTCTGCAAGGGCCGTGTGAGGTCCGAGTTCTGGGAGGAGGACTGTGAGTAGTGAGAGGAGGAGGAGGCTGAGGCTTTGCTGGCCTTGTCAAATTGCACATATCCATCCTGTTTGCTGTAGCTGCTGACACTGCTGTCACACTGCGTGTCCAGGAAGGAGCTGGAATCGCTGAGGGAGCCACGCTGGAATTCACGCTCACACAATTCAATGGAACTGCTGCCCATCCCCAGTACAAAACGCTGGCTGTAGTCGTAGAGTCGGTTGGGACCAGCACCTAGGGTGGTATAGATATTGGTAAAGGACATGCCCGTGGGGACACGTTGTTTGCCTGTGGTGCCTGTTGTGGTGTTCCGGAGCTCTGTGTTCTGGTTGCCTGTGAGGGAAATGGTTGGCGTCGAATGATGTTCCTTAAATGTATTGACACTGTAATAGCCGTTGGTTGGATCCTTAAACACAAAGCAGAAAAAAGAGGTTAGTGCTATAAATCAAAGTAAAAATG
Source organism: Polypterus bichir lapradei (assembly GCA_026402145.1). Classification (NCBI taxonomy): domain Eukaryota; kingdom Metazoa; phylum Chordata; class Cladistia; order Polypteriformes; family Polypteridae; genus Polypterus; species Polypterus bichir. Next base: position 6,816,170 of record JANRMT010062803.1, on the reverse strand, counting down.
CTCAGAATAGAATTAAAACATATATTTTATGTCATTAGCATAATATTTGCTATATTTGAAGAATGACTGGCATGCTGGAAATTGTTTCTGTTACAGTACTTATTTTATTACATAACAGTGGCTGCGATGAAAATATCTGTTTGATGTTCTGTGATATAAATGAAAAATACAGAAGGGAATACCTTAATAGGATACAGTCTTTAGTCATGGAGAAAAACAAAATGCTCTCAGCTGTTCAAAAGTACTTGGAACAAACCATCTTTATACAAAAGCATTTAAACAAGAAACTAATTTCACCATACAAATCCAACCTAAAAAAGTAAGTAGACACTTCAATTCTGCGATGTTTTGCAAATCTTTCAGTGGCTTTTTGTAATACAAACCTTTATTAATGTTTTATATAAATTTTTTTTTCTTACCTGGTGTGTGCTGGTTAATTACTTTTCCTAATCTTTGTGTTGCTAAAAGTGATTTTGTAAAAATTGCCAGACAATTTCGTATTTGGTACTTTGTATTAATTTGAGAATAATATGAAAGACACTTTAAAATCAAATAGTTGTATAAGAAGAAAAATATTTCATAGTGACATTAACATGTGAGGTGTAGTAGTTGTGCTATTGTCAGAGTACAGTGAACTTCACACTTTCATGCCTGACCGACATGCAGAGTTTTTATGTTATCCCTTTGTTTGTGGGAATTTTTTGTGTCATTATTGTTTCTTCCCAAATTGCCAAAATGACCAGGTAAGGTTAAGTTTTGGCTCCACAATGGCTTGATGTGACTGTACCTTGTGATTGCAAAGCATCTTTTCCATGACGACTGGTTTCTCATGCTTCTGTGAGGTGTTCCCATTTAACATTAGAAAAATGGACGAAGAAAGTATTGAGAAAGTGTTATGTTATGAATAGAAGTGGAAAATATTAAGAGGGTTTAAACAATTAAAATAAACCATTTTAGTGAGACCTTTGGTAGACTAACATGGTGGTGTAGTTCTTAGCACCATCATGTTCTCAAATCACTGACTTATGGACCCTGTGTCCTTAGTTTGATTCTCATTATTTCTGAATCACTCATTGTTATAAGATCCAAGATTATGTTCTACCAAAACAGAGAAGGCCAGAATCAAAAAAGAAATGGATTGGGAAATAAAGAGAGAATTTGTTGGGGTCAGAACCAAAATAATCTAAATAACCTAACCATCACAACCAAAATGTCTGCCAAATTCAAATGAAAATAACACTCAATATTTCGGTCCCCAAAGTCTGCTTACGAACTGAAAAGCTCCCCCCCATGAAGTCTCTTTAGGATCCACAGTCTTGGATGCGGAATCACATGCAGTGCTGGTTTAAATGCTGTTGCACTAGTGGTATCTCATCTTGCAAAATCTGGAAACCAAAAGCCTAGGAAAGGGCTATTTACAATAGCAAATGAAGGCCAAAATGGTGGTGAACTCAAAAGTAACAATGCAAAAAAAAAAAAAACTTCAAGTCTTAAAGTCAGCAAAACAAAAGGGAAACTAATTAGTGAGGTCCAAAACCTTATTAAATAAATGAAGAGTCTGAGGGAAAAAATTACAATGTTAGTACAAATCATAAGACACACCGAGGAAATTATTAGGAACACCTGTGTACCTGTTTATTTATGCAATTATCTGATCAGCTAATCATGTGCCAGCAATGCATTGGGTACAATCATGCAGATACAGGACAGGAGCTTCAGTTAAAGGTTACATCAAACACCGGAATGGGGAAAAAAATATAATCTCTGTGATTTTGACCATGGCATTATTGTTGGAGCCAGACAGGCTGGTTTGTGTATTTCTGTAACTACTGATCTACTTTTCATGCCAAAAAGTCTCTAGAGTTTACTCAGAATAGTGTGAAAAGCAAAAAAATATCCTGTGAGCAGTAGGTCTGTGGAGAGAAATGCCTAATTGATCAAAGACGCAAGAGGAGAATAGCCTTACTGGTTCGAAATGACAGAAAGACTACAATAACTAATCTCAGAATTCACAATATGTCAGACCTTGAGAAGGATGGACTACAAAAGCGGAAGACAGGCAGTGGGTACAGGCTCACCAAAACTGCACAGTTGAAGACTGGAAAAACACAGCCTGGTCTAATGAATCTCAATTTCCACACAGGCACACAGATGGAAAAGTCAGAATTTGGCTTCAATGGCATGAATCCATGCACCCAACCTGCCCTGTGTCAATTGTCAGTGTTGTTGTTAGTGATGTAATGGTGTGGGGAATGTTTTCTTGGCACACTTTGGGCCCGATACTACCGATCAATCATTGTTTGGATGCCATGACTTATTTGAGTATTTTTGCTGATCATGTGTGTCCCTTTATGGCCATAACTTACCAAATTTCTAATGGCTTCTTCAAGCATGACAATGTACCATGTCAGAAAGCAAAAGTCATCTCAGACTGGTTTCATGAACATGACAATGAGTTCAGTGTTCTTCATTGATCTTCCGGATCTAAACACAACAGAACACATTGGGGATGTGGCAGAATGTGCAGCTGACAAATCTGTATAGATTATGTGAGGCAATCATGTCACAATGGACCAGAATCTCAGAGGAGATTTCCAACACCTTCTGGAATCTATGCTACAAAGAATTCAGGCTGTTTTGAGAGCTAAAGGGGTCTCTATCCAGTATTAGTATAGTGGTCTTAAGAATTTGCGTATGTATATATATATATATATATATATATAATGTATATGCTGAACATTTTCTTTCGTAGTTAATTTTACTAATGAACCTGCTAAGGCAATCTGTCTTAATTTCTTCCATGAGCAATCAAGAACAGGAACTAATTGTGAATTTAATAGCTCTTTAGAATGTTTTTATAAGCTTTTCATAATGTTTTTGTAAATTAGAAATGATATTCAACCACTCAGGATATAGGAATCCATTCTTTTAACAATATGTCAGTTTGAAATAAATGACAAACTTGTATAAAGTGTCTAGTAAATATTATATCTAAGACTTTTCAAAACTTGTGTCATTTACAGCACTTCAATAGCACCAATACAGAAGGACTGCAGAGAGATGATTGGCTTTCATTTAAAATAATTAGAAATATTTTATCTAAGAAGGCTCCTGTCTAAACGGAAATAAATGTAGATGCCTGACTGACAATGTGACATATGTTGAGCAAATTGAGAAGTTTAAAAAAAGAAATCTTGAACATCTCTCTACTTACTGGAGTTCACATCTTAAAGTCACCATGATATAATCCTCCCAACAGAAACTGTATAATTAAGTACACCCACAATACACAGCAAATTTTATTAAATTCCCATTCAGTTACAAAGTAATCTTATTAAATATAAATCACGTTCAAGTTGGCTGTACTCATCTGAAATAATTTATTTTTTCAACAAAATAAAGTGGAGATTAGAAACCCTATTAAGTCAAACTCCTTTCTATGTGTGAATATATTACAGTGTTTAATGTTTAAAGTATTACATTGTCAGTTTTTATTTGGATATCCACATTGGCACTTCTTATTTATTTTTCCATGGAAACACATATAATGGTTTGCATTCAAGTATGAAATGTTGTATTGGTCACAAATTATTTTATTTCTACCAAGGGCCTGTCTTTAAGTTTTTGACGCTATAGTTATGGATTCTTAACATCTAAAGTCCATTCATGAATTACTATTTTTTTACAATTATCTGTCTGTGTACAGTAACCTTCTTGTTGTTCTCCTTTCTCCACAGGTGCTCTTGTTATCTCTCTAATACCAAAATGTGCAAATTAGGTTGATTGTTGTCTGTGTATTTGTGACCTGAGATGCTATAGCATCCTGTCCAGGACTCGGCTTTACCTTACATCTGAAGAAGCTGAGTATGGCTGATTGGCAAAATTTAGTTTTTCAAAGCAAATATGCTATATTTACTGATGTCCTTATTTGGCAAATATTTTACTGGAAATTTGTCATGTGACTGGCTTAGATTAACTTTTTTTTCCCAGAGCCCCATGATACATTGTGAGGTCAGTGTGACATCACAAAGCTGTAGCAGTCATATGTAGAGCTATCCCCCATGCATACTGCAAGCATACTCTACCTTATTTATAATGTTGCTGCTAGATCTGCTTTGTGTATGTGTGATGTCACTGCCTGTTCAATACTCCGGCGGGATTTGCACCCCTTTAGAAAAAAAAAAAACAGTATTTTCATTTGAGGGGTACATTAACTGACCATAATTAGTATTTTGTGAGTACTGCTGCAAAATATGTAGCACTTATCCCTGTGTGTTTATTTACTTGCTGCAGCACCACGTGGCTAAGTTCGTATGCTGGCCAAATGCATGCAAAATTATTAACAAGGGACAACGAGTTAAAACAAACTTTAAAGGAGTCGGAAAACACATAAGACACTGTGAAAAAATAATAATAGTGAAATATGTATTACTAGTTACCAGGTGTTTTTATATTCTTGAAGGAAGAAAAAAGTGAGAAGCACGTGCCCAGTTAGATAAGAATCAAAAGATGATGTGCCAGCTACGTAGAACACAAATTTAAAAAAAAATGGAACAAGATTTAAGTTTTGTGGCGAGCCAATCAGTGTCCCCGAAGAGTGGAACTCTTTCAGAAGATTTTTTTTTTTTTACTTATTGCTGGTTTGTGGCCATTTGTAATATTTTCTTTGTGACTATGGTTCTGTCTGCATCTTTTCTTGCTGAAAACATGATAGCATAATGGTTAGCATTGCTGCCTCACAGCTCAGCATCACATGTTTTGCCACAATAATCAGTCCGGCATAGTTGAAAGATGCTTCCCTCACTCCCAGGGGCATTTAAAAGACTAGTGCACCATTATATTCAACTTAAAACTACTTCAGATCAACATTACCTGTTTACTTCTACGCATTTTGCCAGGTTCAATGAAGTTCCCGAACACTTCCATTATTTTGCTGATCTCATGGTAAAACAAACTCACTAGTGCTGAGTTTACTTTAGGTTCTGGGTCTCAGTGATAATGAATGTCCTTAAAAATAACTGTACATTATTATAGTTCCAGGGAAAATTGGCATGACACACGACCTACTCCGTTTTGATCATAGGTGGGTTCAGAAAATGGGTGACAATGCGCAGTATTAGAATACATATTAAGCCCAGTTTGTGAATGATTCTGTGAATTGAAGAAATATGCCTCTGAATAAAACAAGGATTGGCTGATTTCCTGACACACAAGTGATTTATACTTTATAGAAATAAAGGAAATGCTTAACATTAATAAACTTGTGAATGCAATTGGCATAACATAATTTGGCATCATCAACAACAACATTTATTTATATAGCACATTTCAATACACATAATGTAGCTCAAAGTGCATGTACACTGATTTGGTCCTAATCAGAGAACAACTGTTGATTCAATTTGGTATAGTCTAATAAACAATCGTAGATGATAGGAGGACATATTTTGATTATTTAAATGCTCTATAATGATATAGAGTTTGGGTGATGATGTCACTCATCTTCACTCATCATTTTTTGCATTTTTCAAGAGGGCCGTTTAGCAATAAATAATAAAAGAAATGTCACTTGAAGGGGTACTTTTACTTAACAACTTAACCTGAATCAATACAGTGACTATGCATTTTAATACTGAAAAGAACATATATACAGGGTGAGTCAAAAGTATGTTAACATTAATGGTACTGCTATGTATATACATAATGTATATGCCATTTTTGTGGATGATTTATGTGCCATATATGTTACATGTTTTGAACATGATGGCGAACAGGTTGAGACATTCCTGTGAATCATCTTGCACATATGAAGTATGTTTTGTGAATAAATTGTTTCTGCCATTGAAATGTTAACATCATTTGGACTCACCCTGTATATTTTAACAATTATATATAGACTGTCTTTAGGTGAGATATTCATATATTCATATTAGAATTTGCTCCTAACTTTAAGTGCTTACCTTTAAAGTTATTTTCTTTGCTTTTATTTAGGAAGTTCTTAGCTGGGTCTTTTCAGTAAGGCTCAAGTTACTTTGAATTTGGAGGACCTTTACAGGAAATTTACCATCAGTTTTTAAAAATGACTTCAGACTTGGTTCCACATGTGTCCATCCAATTTCTAACCTCCTTAATTCAGTTTAAAGTATGGGGACCAAAGCAGACCCAAACTTCAAAAGGGTGTCAATCCATCACAGCACAAACTAATGTACACAGTACAGTACAAGCACAAAATGAATTTGAGTTTTCATTTTACATAGATGGGTGGCACTGTGATGCATTGGTAGCATTACTGCCTCGCAGTAAAGAGACCAGGGTTCACATCCATGGGGGAATGTGTGCATTGGCCTCCCCATGTCTATGTGGGTTTCTTCTGGGTGCCCCGGTTTCCTCCCACTTTTTGTTCCTGCCTTGCATCCTATGCTAAGTGGGTTAGGCTCAGCCCCTACCCCAGTGTCCTGCTCTGCATCATGTGGGTTAGAAAATGACATGACAAAAATAATACAGCTATAAATTAGATTAAGGTCTCTTAAACAAACATACTGTACTAATAAAATCATTGAAACTGAAGTATAAAGATTATCTTTAAACATTTACACAAGAATCATGTTTACTGATCCTTGTCAACATAATAAATAATGCAGTATCACCAATCAATTAGGGCACCGCATCAGAGAGAGTAGGAAGTACTTTTTTTAGCGTGTCTAATGTTGTGCAATCACTTAAATAATAGGTGATGATGAATAAAGAAGAATGATATTTTGTGGAGTTTTAATATAACTTTTACTGCAAGTCCATTTAAAAAAATGCTAATACACTACATTAAATTGGCCTTTAGCATTGTACTCAAAGCCTAGAATTGCAGTCATTTTGCCGTATCGATTAAGTTTATTTTGCTGTGTCTGTGTGGCCAGTTTGATAGTTATTATTATTATTATTATTATTATTATTATTATTATACATGTTATTGTTGGAATATTATCTTTGCTGTAGCATTCCCCACCATCACCCCATATTTATGAAGAGTCAGTGCTTTATAAAGTGCATGTAAAAGGGGAACCAAAAAGCAAATCTTGCCCATACACTTTACAAACAGCGTGTTGCACCCCTGCCCAGAGGAAACAACAAAGCCTGGAAAACAATACTCAGTGATGTGCTTCAATAAAAGTTCAAGGATAATTTTGAGCAGTCTGCATTTCATTCTGTTTAAATCACAAATAAAGGGAATGGTTTAGCACAGGAGGTGCTGTAAGAATTGAATTTGAATCCTGCTCCAGTGTGTACCTAGCATGTGTCTGAATCTCAGTTCCTTCTGAGCTTATTCTTAAACGATGATGCTCTTATTTTATTATTTATTACTATGATAAATGCATTTTTTGTTATTTTATATAACCCTTAAGAGAAAATGTTATATTTTTGGTATAATCATTGTTCTATTGTTATGCGCTAAATTTCCTGTGGATGGCAAACATAGGAAACATATGGTTCAGAACATAAAAATGAACGTGCATCCTGATGTACTTGTAACCCTCCTGAAAAGTCGCGTGCTCTTAGGGACTATAAATCAACCTAGTCGTTGCGGTTGATTGTAGTTATTTAAGGTTTCAATGTTTGTCTTGTCCCGTTAGCAACTCGTGATGTTAAAAGCTTTCTGATTATGTAATTAATTCCTTTTTGAGTAGTGATCTAATCAATGAATTGTATAAATATAGCACAGAGGACACTTTGTTCTTTGCAAAAACAATAATATGACATGCTTTTGTCTCTTGCAAGATTAAGATAAAGAATAATGATTGACGCTTTCTCCTGCCTGTTTTTATTGCTTAAATCGGGGCATTCCTGTGGGGGGTGTCTGTATTTAAAATTTTTATCCACAGTGCACACCTCAAAAATTCATGTAACAGAAGTTAAATGAATGTTTGATTAATGCCACTGTGTAATAAACAATTGCTTATGTGTAGTAAACACACTGTCATTTGTTTCTCATGGCAGATGAATTTCTAGTTACTAAGTTGTCTGCTTTTCAATACAGTGTGCTAGCATTCACAAAACAACTTATAACTGCCCAAGGGACATTCAGAATTAAGCTTAGGAGTGTTTGCTGTATAATTTAATTTTTTTAAGAGCTTACAAAATATGCGTTCTTTCACTTATTGAGTGTACAGTGCACCCACACTATTGCCTGTTTCAGTTTTTATCATCATTTTATTTAGTAAACTGAACATTATATTTAAGCACAATTGAATCAAAAAAAAAATAACATAGCAAGTACAATATGCTCCAAAGACAATTCATGAAACTCAGCACTCAGCCACCTCCCAACAAAACAAGTTTACATGTCTAAAATAGTTCTTTATGTAGGGTCAAACAGTAAAAAAACTAATTTAACTCCAGCATATTTACTTTAGAATTACATTAATGAGTTCTTGCCAAGTTCTGAACAGATTTTTGTAAAGAGAAATTCCAATTTGAGATAACATAGACCATAGCTTTCTCAGAGAGTTATAACTGGTGGATTGGAATTCTTACAATTGAACAAAATAATTTTTTGTGCAAGTAGTGTGTGTTTGGTGTGTGGGTGTGTGTACCCTGCGGTGGGCTGGCACCCTGCCCAGGGTTTGCTTCCTGCCTTGTGCCCTGTGTTGGTTGGGATTGGCTCCAGCAGACCTCCTTGACCCTGTAGTTAGGATATAGTTGGTTGGATAATGGATGGATAGTGTATTATATGAAGTTACAGTTGATATTCCATAGCACAGTTAAAATCCACCTGGAATTACTTTCAATACTGGCCTTAGGAGGAATCCAGGGTCATCAGAGAGATATATAAATATTTTTGCCAAAGTGACACTGTAAAGAGTGGTCTGTGGCATCAGGTGAGTTTTTAAAGAAACAATAGCACCCAGTGAGGTGCAGGCTCTAATCGGGCACAGGTGAGTGCATGAGTTGGGTGCATGGCTGATGGCAAAGGCACAGGTGGCTCATTAGCGCTTCAGAGGGAGTGGCGTCATCTCACACCTATGCCCAATTAGGAGAGGCAGTATAAGAGAATCCTGCATGGCAGAGGGGGGAGACGATGAAAGATCAGTGAAAAAAGGAAGAAACATCCAGAGACAGAGAAGAAAACGAGGTTAAAGAAAGGAGAGAGAAGCAGGCTGGCGGGAGGAAAGCCCCTCAGGGAAGCATCCGGCTGAAGCATAGGGGCTGAAGGAGGCTACAGAAGCTGAGTGTCTGGGGGAGCTGGAGTGGCCCAGTGTTCGCTCCCGTGTACAGATTCGGGCCTAGAGGTATTTTCACCTGAGGCAGGAGGATAAATTTGCTCCCCTATTTATATAGTTTTTTATTACTAATAAGTATTAAATAAAAAACTTACTAGGACGACATCATACAAGGAAATGAGTGTATCGAGCAAGAGCGTCCGATGCAAATCATCAGTTTGCTTAGGGTATTTGACGAACATTGCAACATTTGGCTTTTTTCTTTTTTTATTTTGCAATTTATTAATTTTCATTTTTCATCAATTTGGCAACCTTTCCCATTGTTCACCAGAGGCAAGTGCCTTGTTTGCCTCACCCTTGTCCTGGCACTGCCCGATTACGTCCAGGTAAGGTGGCAGGAGCTGGTCAGAGTGAGGTTTGGCTCGAACAGAGGGCCCTACTGGAGAGTTACGGACAGCAGGAACTCGGGCCTGTAATAGAAGGTTGGCTGTGCCTTTCAGCAGGGTTTCTCCTCTGCTGAGAAGCCCCGTGTGGCATAAGGAGAGGAGACATCAGTTTTAAAAGGATGCACCAGAGACTGATATTTTAGAGAAGTTTACTGCCTTACGATTTTTGCCTCATTTCTAAAGGATTATCTATGGCATTGTTTTTAACCTTCACATGTTCACTGACTTTTAATGGATTACTTGTTTATTTATTGAATATTTTGGTCTGAAGTATTTGAACACTGTTTATTTTTCTGACTGTTGGATTTTATATAAATGCACTTATCACTTTTGCACCCACTCCACTTCCTATGCGTGTGTCCTCATTTGCCCGGGTCATTTTGGTTATGGTATCGACGGTGGCGGGTTCAAGAAACTCCCATCACTTTCAGTAATTATTGTGGGTAACTTGTTGAAATTAACATGTGCTACATAGATTATTTTATAAAGTAGCAGATGTAATGGAATACTTTCTTTATTGAAGTAAAAATACCTGCATTATTTAAAAAACAATAATGTGTTACTACTGACGCGTATTACTGACACTCCAAACAAAAAATGACAGCTAATGAGGAAGAGGTTAAGTATGTGCATGGTGTGCAATCAAATGAAAACAACTGTACAAAAGTTATAAGTATACATTTGTTCCTATAATTGCTGAAGGGTAAATTTAATCAACCCAGCTTAGGGTCACAAAGAGCGAGTGATTGTCGCAGCACCAATGGGTGTAATGTAGTGGGAGGCATGTCAGTCCTTTGCGGTCCAGTGCCAGAAGACTATTGATAAAGTATCAGCTTAGTTTTATCCAGCTATTTTCTATTGATAGAAAATACAGTTTCATGAAGGTTCAAAGATGTGTAACTTTTTATACAAAAGAACAAACAATAACGCAAAAAACACTGTTTGCATTGCATTTTATAATATAACTATATTATATAGCATACCAGTAACAGCGCCCTGCACGATATCATGCAGTGAATACATTTGACTTATAGCTTTCATACTCTCTTTTTTACTCCTCTGTACATTTATTATTCGTTTGCTCAGAGGTTGACGCACTTGCTGCTTCGTGAGCAGCTCTTGTTTTCTCCACCCTAGCGGCCCACTTCTTCTCTTCTTTCATCGGCATCTTTTCACGTTAAAACGGATTAAGTCAGTATTTGTGTTGCAATTTCTTAGTATGTTTGTTCTTAATTTTTCACTTAAGCTGGTACTTAAGTGTTCAATCTGCCTCAAGAATGATGTAAGATATGAAGAGGTAGAGGAAGTGACAGCAAAGGTGGTAGGGATGAGAATGGCGCCCATATGCTTAAGCCGCACGACCACCTTGCTGTGCACTGCCGAGAGTTGATTCTACAATAAAATAAAATAAAAATAGAAAGAGGAATAACCTTGCAGGTCAATCATCACTCTGAAAGTGGACAGTAGAGGTCATGTAGTATATGTGTACCAAATTTCAGGTCAATAGATCAAACAGTTTGGAAGCTACAGGTGATTTAAAATCCTGGACAGACAAACGGACAGCCACGGTAGCGTATTATATAAGAAGATATAACATATATAATTAATAAGCAATATGTAATGTAACTAAGTTACTTTTTTAAAGTAATATTCTCTAACACAGCTCAGGGGTCAGGTTTTTCCCTCGTCATTGGGTGATCTATCACATTTCTGAACAAAAATCTGATTTTTTTCAAAACCAAAAGCAGGATAAATTCACACAAAATCACAAAACAAAAAGTAATCAAAGTGGGCAAAAGCACAAACCAAAAACTAAAGGAAAGGCCAAAACAGCAACACACTAAATTAGATCAGTAGAACAAGGGGTTTGCTTATAGCAAAACACAAATGCAGACGCCTGAGCTGTCCACTATTCTCAGCTTCCCTTTTGATGTCTTAATGTCACTGCTGCATAACAAGCATTGTCATGTAACAGACCCAATTAAGAGGGTCCTGAGGCAGAAAGCTTGCGACAGGCAGGGCTAAGGGAGCAGAGCCCTTGCTCACTCCTGACACATGCCTTGTGTCTGATGCTCCTTGCAGCCATATAATAAGACAAGATGACTGAGGAGACTGATGGGGGGATGGATGCTATAGTGCACACTGCCGTGACCTTATAGACCCACCCATAAAAATGAACAGATTTATCATCACAGATATGAGGGAACACGGTGGACAGAGTCATAGAGACAGAGAAACCATAAATAAAAATATTGTGCCTCAAAGTTGAAAGACTCAAACTAAATACAAAGTCAAAAAGATACCTCACTTTGAAATCCTCTTTTTATTTATTTTGACTCAGTGATACAATAAAATGTTTCATTCTTCGCATTTAAAGCAAGCTCAGAATCATTATAGTGAGGGCTTATTATTATCCATCCATTATCCAACCACTATATCCTAACTACAGACTCAAGGGGGTCTGCTGGAGCCAATCCCAGCCAACACAGGGCGCATGGCAGGAAACAAACCCCAGGTAGGGCACCAGCCCACCGCAGGGCACACACACCCACACATCAAGCACACAAACAGGACAATTTAGAATCGCCAATGCACCTAACCTGCATGTCTATGAACTGTGGGAGGAAACGCTCATTATTATAAACATTATTATTTATAACTGGTGAGTAACTTAATTTTTTGTAATAAAATATGTATTGAAATAACATACTGTAAGTAGAAAACAGAGAATTTTAAAATCTGCACCAATGTTATTATAAAAATAAAAGACGCATGATCCAACTAATTCACACCCACCCCTCCACTCATTCCAAACCCAGTCTTGAGCATTCATTAGCTGCAAGATTGTATTTTGAAAGAAAAGGCCTGAGTAGCCTGACAAGAATGGCAGCAGCATTGCAGTCAGCCTGGTAATAGAAGAAGATGCAGCAGCAGTAGTCTTTAGAAATTAAGACGTGGGATTGCAGCCGTGACCAGAAATGCCCTGACTCTGAACTAATTGTATCATATTTCCTTATTTTTTCAACATAGCAACCAGGTGCTTCATTGATCCTCTCCGCACAAAGCTGCAATAGATCAAAATAAAAAGCAGCAGTTCTAGAGGGAGACAGTTGGGGGGTATTTGTACATTTCCAGCGAGAGAGGCAATTTTACAATACAGTTAAATAACATTAGCCAGATGAAGGAAAGAAACTTTACTGTTTAAGCTGGGGTGAGCAACTTTTTTGATAGTCAGAAGAAAATGTCTGTGGTGGGCTGGCGCCCTGCCCGGGGTTTGTTTCCTGCCTTGCACCCTGTATTGGCTGGGATTGGCTACAGCAGACCCCCGTGACCCTGTAGTTAGGATATAGCGGGTTGGATAATGGATGGATGGAAGAAAATGTTCAACCAATCTTATGGCCATTTTCTAAAAGACAAACAGGAATATCAAGAATAGAATAATCATACAGTTACAGGTATGTCAGAAGTTCACACCTTGCTAGTTAAGTGTTGGGTAGGAACTCTAACTAAGTGGCACATAATTGTATGTGTTAAATTATCAAAAAGATGCATATAAAGACATTCTTTATTTGTATAAACAGAACCAGAGTGTTAAACAATGGTGCGTTTTTGCCTCAGCCCCACCAGATCCTTATGAGGCATGTATTGATCCATTTAATCTGCATACAATACATATTGACACAGGTTTCATAAAACAGTACTCCCACAATACAGTACATCCTTGGAATGATGGGCAAAATAATAAATAATATTATTATTGGAAGAAATATATAAAAGGATTGGCATAAAGTCAATAAAACACAAAATATACAAATATCTATATTTTTCACCACTTATATTTTTTAAGTTTTGCAAATGTAAAATTGAATGCGAAACAGAACTCTCCAGTTTTGTTCATCTCACAAGCTTCTCCAATCATCTTGTCAGTTTCAAAGCTCCTGCAAGCTAAAAGGTGCCTGCGCTTTTATAATTAAACAAACATCGTAAAAGCATTTAACAAACCTTGTAATAGTCCACTCAAAAATAATTGTTTTTTATATGTTACTTGATCCATGTATTTTGTAGTCAAGGCAGAGAAATTTTTTTAATCTCAATTAAAATTTCTGAAAGAACAGGACCCTATAGTGACCAATGCTGGATATCTGCAAATATTATCAAATATGCCCATGAAAAAAATGTCCATGTCTAATAATCTACATGGCAAGTCTTCCAGTCAGATGCTCACAAAATGCAAAACACACATATGTTTTACTAAAATATTGTTAAATTAATACCTAGGGAAAAGAATGCAGTGCACAAATGGGAAGCCCCTTCACACGGGTACACACTTTTGAATTGAAGAGGCCCCCATTTTTGCACACTACTTTCATTTTTTTGGACTTATTTATTTAAAGAGTAAGTTTGGTATTTTTCAAGTTGAAGTAATTTCTTTCTAAATATGGTACAGGTAATTGTTGACTTACAATCACGTTCAGTTCCAATGGACCGGTCATAAGTAGATCTGGGCGTAAAAGAGACCAGTATATGTATTGAAATCTGACCTTATATGTGGTACTGTACAGTACGTCTCTTAAGTCATATTGTTTGTTTTATATCCTTTTTTATCATCATTCTTAGACACATTGTGTAGATTTTCTATCTTCTTTGTTTGTAAATTATTTATTTTATTATTATTTTGTTTCATTATTACTGTTGCTTACTTGGGAGCCGAACCTTTAACTTCTTCACAAATCATTCCTTTGTCTGTGTTATCTTGCGTAATCAGATGAGCCTCTCCCAGTGTTCATTGTGTTAACTGTGAGAGGAGGAGTTGTACCGACCCAGTTTGAGCACTCATATGTTTTCTGCTTTAAAATAGTCTGTAAATAATAAACACTAATAGATAAAGGAGTTCAGTGTGATTTCATTACCTCTTTGTGGGGGTTTGTACACAGAAGCTTCAGAGGTTAAACAGATTCAAAGTCAGAGCACAGCATTACAGTATGTGCGGTGAACACCAGTTACAATGGGATAACTTAAATTTACATGCAATTGCATTCACTTTCTTTCCTCCCTTATACTGCTTGATCACTTTCATTTTTGTGTCGAGATCAATTGCCTTTTTTCCTGTAATTGTAAGATACAGTAACTGAATGTTGTGGAAATTGCTGCAGGTAATAAGCTGAGATCGAGATGAATGAATGGCATACGGAGCTGGCGTTGTGAAAACTGTCATTTACCTGTGAGACACGGTAGCGGTCGTAAGTCAAATGGTCGTAAGGTGCATAGGTTGTAAGTTGACGACTACCTTTATATATGCATTTGTCACATGAAACTGTGTTCTAAAGCATTTTATAGAATTTTTTTAAAATTCATAGCCAGTCCAAGCATTTTATAATGTAAGCTATAGGGCATGGAACACTAGAGGAAAATAAAGGCCTAAAAAAAATTACAAAATATATACTATATAAGTGATAAATGAAAACATGTCCTGTGTGACTCGACACGTGTTGGGACAACAAAAGGGATCTGAAAATAATCACTCTCAAGGTAAGGATACATTTTATATTTGTTTTTAAGATAGCACCAGAAGGCTTCCAGAGATGCATTCTCACATAAATATGGAATCAAATCAACACAATACTAAGCACATAGCAGGAACGGTTTGGTGCGATTTTCTCTTCTGCGAAGAAACTAGATCATGGGCAGTGAAAGGTTGTTGTGGAAGAAGACAAACATTGAGCTAGCCTGTATGGCTGGTCTTTGTTTATAATGTCTAAATCTCATAATATATATATTTTTTTTGTTAGAAAATGACATGTATAAGCTAATGTTGTTGTATTCTCAAAATGCGGATCAATGCTCGACAACTTTCTTGGCTTTAAAAATGGGTGTATTAGGTAGCAGGATTTTAGGCTTATGATTTCCAGGCAACCTGTGTCTCATTAAGTTCCATTATAAAATACCAGAATTGGCTATATATTTTTAAAAATGTAAAGAAAATGCTTTACTTTAGAACAAAAGTTGTGTGTGGCAAATGCATATATACTATATTTGTGAAGAAATCGCTTTAGCTCGAAAAATACCAAACTTTTCCATTAACAATTTTTTAGCAAAAAACACATGTATTTTGCACATTGTGAGCTTATGACTAGATGACCTGACGTGTGGATTATTAGACATGAGTAACATTTATTGTCCAGTACAGTGATCCCTCGCTACAGTATATCGCGCTTCAACTTTTGCGGCTTCACTCCATCGTGGATTTTAAATGTAAGCATATCTAAATATATATCACGGATTTCTCGCTGGTTCGCGGATTTCTGCAGACAATGGGTCTTTTAATTTATGGTACATGCAACCTCAGTTTGTTTGCCCAGTTGATTTCATACAAGGGACGCTATTTGCGGATGGCTGAGAAGCTACCCAATCAGAGCACGTATTACGTATTAAATAAAACTCCTCAATGATATACGATATGCTTCCCTTGCAGTGCTTCGCACACTTAAAAGCTCTAACAGCACGTATTGATTTTTGATTGTTTGCTTTTCTCTGTCTCTCTCACTCTCTCTGACATTCTCTGCTCCTGAAGGAGGGGGTGTGAGCAGAGGGGCTGTTTGCACAGAGGCTGTTTGCTTAGAAGATACGGACGCTCCTCTAAAAAATGCTGAAAGACTACCTTCACATTGATCCCTTCCTTGCGGCCGCTTTATCGCGGTGCTTCAACTTAAAAGCCCAACAGCCCTATGGATTTTTAATTGTTTATTTTTCTCTCTCTCTCTGACATTCTCTGCTCCTGACGCATACTTCTTTGAAGAGGAAGATATGTTTGAATTCTTTTAATTGTGAGAAAGAACTGCCATCTCTGCCTTGTCATGGAGCACAGTTTAAACTTTGGACTAAAGGGTGTTATTTCATGTCTAGAGGGCTCTAATAATGTTAAAAAACGTATTTAGAAGGTTGTAAACAGGTTTTCTATGTTGTAACTGCGAAAATATTAGATTTATAAATAAAGAATCCTACTTCGCGGAAATTCATTTATCGCGGTAGAGACTGAAACAGATTAACTGTGATATAATGAGGGTTTACTGTATTGATCACTATTGGGTACCATGCTATCAGAAACTGTTATGTCTTTTCTCCATGAAACATGAGATTAAAAATTTATCTCAGCTACCACAACACACTTCATGGAGTGAATAACATATGAAAAAGTTGAGAATTTTTGGGTGAAGTATTCATTAATAACACTCCAGAAATGAATAACCTTTTAGAAAATGACAAAATAAAAAAATCAATATATACATCTCTATATATATAAAATCCAACATCTGCCTGTATGTCTGTCTACCACTTAACGGATTTAGATCCGGTTTTTTCTATAATTTGTTTAAGCAGTCCTGTTGATTTTGCGACTTCTCTCATCGTGCTAAGTATCATAGTTTGCTTGCAGGAGAAATTTATTCATGCTAATCCAAGACAGAGGCTGGGAATGGACGCATGACGTCAGGAGTGGGGAGCCGGGTGGGTCCATTCTCACTCACGAGCCAGCCTTCATTCACGTTGCTTTACCTGTCACCACATTTTGGAGTGTATCTTTCCTCGGCTTAGCTAACAATACCTGTTTGTTTATTGATTTTTAAAGTTTGTCCTGTTTCACTACTATGTAGGCGGAGCCTTGGGGGACAGCTAGTAATACAATACATGATAATTCAGGAAAATGAGTGCCAATATTAGTGACTGACATGTAGCTGCAAAATTGTGAATTGCAGTTCTGAGACATTTGAAAGTTTTAAGATGAAATATTTTGCACAGTGTTTGAAGGCAATATATAATTTAGGCACTTGATATGTATGAAACTCTTATGGTTCATACTTAATCCTAATTTTTTATACTATTATTTAATATTGCATAAAAAATACTATTGTATGAAAATGCTGTCCTGACCAAAGTGCTACCTGAGGCAACTGCCTCATCACCACATCCCCACACTGGCCGGTGAGCACATGTGAAGGTGTGCCCCATAACAGGCTGGTATCCTGTCCAGAGTTTGTTCCTGCCAGATTGTGCCCTGGACCTCTAAAGTTAGATTCAGTCGGTTCAGTAAATAAACTGATGGATAGGGGTTCTATCAATGACTCAGGGTAAATGGCAAAATACATTTTCAGCAAATAAAATAACATTCCAGCACAGGGCAACATTATGTTCACGTCACCTCTCGCATTTACAGTACTTTTGGGCTAGTTTGGAATCATCAGTTCCAACCTAACATACGCACATCTTTGGGGATGTGGGAGAAAAGCCACAGTAACTGGAGAAAAACCAACACAAACATGAGGTGAAAATGCCAACTCCACCCAGACAATGACCAGGTAAAGGATCTGAACCCTAAACTTCAGATCCATGCATTGTATTAGAATAATAAATATTTAGATTGGAAAACTCAGTCTTTTACTTTTCTTTTCAAAATCTGCTTTGCTAATTTAGGAGCTTCAGATTTTATCTATTTAAAAACACCTGGTTATTTTCTCTACATAAAAAATTAGAAGTTTAGGTCTACCCATATACTAAATTATTTAAAATTATGACTTTGCTGTCAAGGCACCCGCACTTATGGAAATGGCTCATAGTCATCTTCACTCTTGTTACTCAGAACTGTATCAAGAATAACTATAAAGAGGTGAGGTTCTCTTCTAGTGCAGGATCTCAGAGGTGTGATGTTAATCGCTGGAAGTTGAGATGAATGTGACAGCCAAGGAAAGTGAATCATTATCCCTGCTGATAGACTGCGAATTATTAAACATCTAAGAGTCAAGAAGAAAGTAGAGGAGCAGCCTTTGGAATTCATAGTCAGAAATGCCATGATCAGTGATGATCAAACACAAAGAAAGAAATGGAAATGAAGGAAAACACTAGCGGTTTGCATTGTCAGCAAAAATCAAAAATTAGATGATGAAAGCACAAACCCGGAGGAGGGAAAAAAAGACGGGGACAAAAAGAATTAAAGAAAAGAAAAGAAGCACGGTAATGCAAAAGTAAAAACATCACTGTTTCACTTCTCATTTCCCTCAACAAGCTTTGTTGTGTCTCTTTTGTTTTTCAGGAATAAAACTAAAAATGTATGTGGCCAAATAACTAGTTGTGGGTGGAGAGGCGAGTAAATCACAGCTTAAGAAAGCATGCAAAATCGTCAAGCTCTGTCAAAAGGGGGGAAGATATTTCTGACACTTAAAAAATGCAAAACTTTGAAAAGTTTTTTTACTTCTATAATACTTATGTAATTAATGTGTCTTCAAGCCAGAGATCCCAGACATTAAAAGAATCCCAAATGAATGTGTGCATCTTTTCATGTCAAATTATCTGAGGCAGACTGTGTAATGTTCCATTGTTTAAAGGGGAGCTACAAAAAAAAAATCATGAGTAGCAGACATCTTGACTTGAATTAAAAATTTTAAAACAATGGAGAAGCCAATTATACTAGGTTGTGTTTGTGTTTGTGTCAGCAGAAAACCAAATATTTATGACTGTCATCTAAAAGGTTGGTGGAGGTTTATATAAAAGAAACAGAAAAAGTTGCATTTTTCATTTTTTTCCTATTATGTTGCTCTAAGCAGTGAAAACATTTCTAGAATGATGCAATGAGCCAAATGGGAAAGTACACTATTGACACTAGGACATCTGTAGTTATTTCTTGATCTTTGTTTTAATTTTAATTGAAATTGAACAAGAAAACAACTAACATGAAAATCAATATAAGTCAAAAATGAATAATAAAGATAAGTACAAAAACAACTCAATCTTCCATGACGCATACTCCTCACCTAACGAATTCCAACTGCCCTTGCAGAAGAGGTCCTTGAAGGATCAAAAGTCATTGATCAAGACCGTAATAAGGTTGTACTGCTCCCTGAGCCAGCATGATTATATGTGCTGCCGTCCTAGAGCAGCAGCAAAGAGAAAGGAAAAAAAATAAGGAAATGATCCAGGGCGCGAGCGACCTTCACTACTTCCCTACTACATCACCACAAGTACAGAAACACAACAGCGAAGGCAAAGTTGAGTTACAAAAAAGGATTATTATCCAGAAAATAAGAACTTGGATACAACTAATAAAACCCCTATATATATAGTGTCGTGCTGCAGCACTTCCCACCCCACACAAATCATGGCACAAAACACTCAACCACATACGCCACTAATACATAAATATGAGAAAGAAAAAAGAAAAAATGGAATGCAATCAGAATCTTTTAGATATTCACTATTAGGGATGAACATCAACAGTCTGTTGTGGGGAATGATGCGCAAAGCCATACCTCCGTATTACTAAACAGTCCCTTGTGCTGGCCCATCAGGTCCTCTCCCGAATGCCTTCACCTCATTCACAAGGGCATATTTCTTTTAGAAATGAACCCAGGTTCACCTGACTTTTCCCATGAAGGCTGAATAGCTTTCCCTCTTCCTTTTTGTTATGGCATCTGCTTCTCCCTTTGGTCTGGCTCCACCTTTTTCCTGCCAGACATTTACATAAGGTTGGCTCCTCCCCAAACAGTCTGTTTGGCCCTCCAAGCCAGGTGCTCCCTTCCCCATGTACCATTAGCTGTCCTTAAACATTCAGCCATTCCACCATTATCAGGAATGAGGAAAAGTGCAACCTGCCAATAACACACACACATATCCAAGACAACCATTTCAAGGTGAGTAACCCCAGTTAAGGCAGAAACCTGGTTTCTTCAAAACCCCCATTTACATGCGCAAGTCCACTTATGTATTTCTCCTTTGGCAAAATGCTCGGATGTCATTAAATAACATTAAACATCATTAAATGTGAATCTGAAAATAAGCATGGAGCCTGTGCTTCTAAAGTAGTTTTTTGGGGAATCTTACTTTAGTTACAGTGAGTTGATTTTTTCTTTCATATGAAGAACTGTACATTTCTCGGCCCAGCACTTGTTATTAATCCTAAGCCCATATATGAGCCTTCATGAAACTGACCAGACACAAAGCCAAATGTGATAATTGTCTTGTGTTTAAAAAACAGATTTAGTAAATAACTTCCATCCCTTTTTACATCCTTGACCTAAGATTTGCAGTATGATTAAAACTACACTTACACTTTCTTAATATGTCCCTGTGACTAGATTGCATTTAGCACACTCTTTTCTCTTGGTTGTGCACCTGAGCCCTGCAAAGAGGTGGTGTACGGATACATGTGCTTTATGCCTTATAATCAGTGCTGCTGGGAAAATAATAAGGCTGTTGTTATTACTTCAATAAAATAAGTATTGTGTTAGGTTGCTTGTTATTTTAAAAAGTAATCAAACTACATAGCACACATTACATTGAACATGTCACCACCAACACTTCTCCAGAGATTGTGTTGCTGTGCTTAGCACTGTACATTCAGCTCATCAACATCAATGTAGTGATTTCTGAAATATTGAGGCAGATTATTTCAGCCAGGTGAAGGAATAATGGAATTTCCGGAGCATTTGCTTCAGGAAAATGTATCTTTGTGAACGCTTCCACCATTTGCTGTCTATAGAGAAGCCAGGAGTAGAGAAATCTACGTGTGTTAACCCAGTTTTTCAGAGACAACAAATATCTCAATTTCTCTAACTTGAATAAGGGTGTACATGGCATATTGTGAATACCGTATATACTCACAGATAAGTTCTCCCACGGATAAGTCAGGACTTGATTTTACAGTATAATTTCTGGTATTTTATAATGTCGGTCGTATAAATCGAATGAAGAAAACTATTGGTCCAAGAGATTATGATATGCTAATGCCTTCCTCAGAAAGTAACCATGAAGTACACTGTCTTTTTTTTCTATGTATTGTACCTACGTGACCACACAGTAATACCCGAACTATTCCAAAGCGACATTTGCACTGTTTTGTGCTTTTTGTATCTCACACACTCATACATCTTTATCTTAAGAGCATTCCTTATCTACAATCAGGAGAAAATATGAAGTTGGTTTTAAATTAAATGTTGTTGAAGTAACGAAAGAAATTGGTAACTGTGCTGCTGCAACAAAATTCGATGCATCTGAGAAACTGGTGTGAGATTGGAGGAGGCAAGAAGATGTAAAAAAAAAATTTAAGTGTCGCATTTTTGAACGGGCATATAAGTCAGGGTTTGATTTTATGATCGATTTTTCAGGTTTCAAGACTCAACTTATATGTGAATATATATATAGTAGCCACTTATTGATGCCTGTGCAGAATGTTGATATAGGCATGACGGATAGTGCACGCCCAAAAGCAGAGAAGAAATACAGCAAAAAGGATACACTAGATATTAAAGACTGTGAATAGAACACTGATCACCAGCCAACCAACTTCCAACCACACCCAACTCCACCACTGCTTCTCAATATTGGAGGATAATGATCTGTTGATCTCCACTGCTGAAAGTTAAAGTAAGTCTAAGTTAAAGAAAGAGGATTTCCAGAAATTTGAGAAAAGAAATTTCTAGTGAGCACGCAGGACTCATTGAGCAGCTTTTGTACTGAGACAAATGAGCCTCTACTGGACAAAGGTGAGATTAAAAGCAGAGAGTTCTACGAGAAGAAGTGTAAAAAGGGAATGTTGACAGAAATAACAAAGGGAAGATACACAGTCAGACATGACAGATTACTAAGTGACTAGGGGCAATCCTAAATATATAAAGAATTGTGCTAGGTAGTTTTAAGGAACAAAAGTAACAAAGGAGATCAGTGGCCAAATATAAAGCAAAAGGGGGAGTGGGCAGACTTAGAGGGGAGTAGGCACCTGAGCTTGAATCATTGTTTTGGTCCCACTTAGGTGATTTTTAACCAATATATTTCAATCTCAGCCTTTTAAATTATATACACTGAGTGCAAAGAAAGCCAGCAGCATGTTACAACTGACATCAGACCATATGGACACCCTGTATTTGGCTTTCAGTATGTGCTTCTGGATCAGTTGCTGTGCACATCTGGGCTCAGTCACAATTAATTCTAACACAGCATCACTCATGAAAAGAATGAAATTCAGTAAGGAATTATCAACATCAGATATATAGTGTATGTATTGCACCCTGAAGATCAGTGAACAGCAGTTTTGAAAGTTCTTGTTATTCCATATTACAATATATTTAGAAGTGTCATCAGAGTTTATCATATGAGCAAAGTCATTACCTTTGTGTGGTACACCATCACTAGAATTGGATTCTACTGTATAACGCTGTCATTGGCCATTTCTAAAGAACAGTCACTAACACGACAAATAGGTTTCATCTTTATTTTCTATATTCCACCTACAATGTCAACAGCCGCTGTTCACTGTAAAGGAGTAAACTCAAGGATGATGATGTGCGTGTGACTAGTGGTGGACAAGTTATCTCGGGAATAACAGTAATGTGGTCAAACAGGACATAACTGGCCAGTCTAGAGACAGGAGTATTTTATACTTTTTCATGCAAGCTGAATAATTTTAGGGCCTTGTAGTCCGTACAGGGCAACAGCCCAGGTTATCCTGTGCAGAGGTCTGGCTGTGTTTAGAAATACAGTGAAATTCATACTTGCATTGTCTGACCAACATGTGGCCATGCTAAACAAGAATTTATAACTATTATTTACAACATTTGTTCAGTAAGTGACAGAACTCCATAAACACCCCTCCTGACAATACCCAGAATAGTCTGGCCGTTTCAAGGTCTGCAGCTGTAATTTATGGTGTCTTTCCAGGATATGCAGTATAGTACCTACAGTATATGTGCTGATTGTGAAATGTCATGGTTTCAATGTAATCAGAAGAATTTTCGAAAGTTCATTTATAAAGAACAAAAGGCATGGATAATTGAAACTAAAACAAGAACTGAAATCAGAAGTCTTGAATTCTTTCTCAGTCATAAACCTAAAGAAACACATTTATTTTGTTTATTAAGTGGTGCTTTGTTAGAAAGCAAACACAAACCTTTTCCTTGTTGTTAACAAAGTCCAGGCATGAGTGAATGCAAGCTGCCATCTTTTATAGTGGCAGTCTGATGATGTCAGAGGTCATGAGCCAATGGGGTTGTTGCCAAAAAGCATGTGTCAGTTGTTATATAAGATGGTTGTAACATGTGGAAAAGCACCTCAAAGAAAAATATTAAAACTTTAAAACAATATAAAAAAGAACCAAATGTATGTCTGACAACATTATGGAGAAATATTTTACCTCTTTTATTATTATTTCCCACAGGAAAAATTAAAACAAGTAGTTGTCTCAAATCACTGTGCAGGGATATTTCAACAGAGGCCACTAGGGACGCCCCCAGAATGCACTGCAGTTAGGTATAGAATACAGGAAATGAAACACATACAGAAAGTACCTTTATAATGGTGGTTGTAAACAAAAGCTTGAACAATAAACAATTGCTTCCTAAATCCCCCACAGCTGTACTCCATTCACTCTTAGTATCATCTAAAGACACAAACATTGGTTTTAGAAATTGAAAGCAACATAATGATGTGCGGACAATTCTACCACCAAAAACCATCTGGCTAATCCACTTATGAACTGAACTATTACCTTCAACCTTAAACAAACTTAAATAGACCTAATCTAGGAGCAGAAGACAATAGTTAGTGATGAACAGTTCCATACACACGTTCATCTTGACATGGGTTTGTATTTATCAGGCGTCTCAGAATTACTCTTAGGAACTAAACAGAATGTCACACTAGAATAAAAATTTGTCCTACCTTAGAATAGGACGTAAGAAGTATTTTCAAAGTATTCTACACCTACTACAGGCTAGTAGGGAGAGTTCACGTTTACGAATGAATGACAACATGACTTCACAACTCTCTGAGCTACAAACTGGAACTCATGATGATGTTTTGTACCATTCATATACTAACACTAAGGCTGCACCTCAAAGCTAATCACAATAATAATATTCAAAGTTGACGTAGAAGTAGAAGGAAAACATAATACATTAGGAAACTGCGCTGAGCTTCATGTAATTGTTGCTAATTCTCTACAGCATTAAGAAAAAAACTATAACAAGCCCAACAGTGGGCACGTTTATTTAACAATGAATGTTCTAGGTATTGTTCCTGCTTTGAACCCTATGCTTATTGAGACAGACTCCAGTTTTCCCATGACCCTGCTCAGAATAAAGCAGGTTTAGAAGATTGATGACTAGATAGATGATCCACAATTGTAGTTTCAGATGCCCTGATCATCTTCCACTGTGTCATGCCGTGTCCATCTCCTTGATCCCCTTTTTATATTCTGTGAGGCTGTATTTATCTAATGCTCATGAAGTATCTGTCAGCCTTCTTGAGCCTTTCTGGGCTTGTAAAATGCAACAAAAACATTCCAGAGTTTGTGGAAAGCAGAGTCCAGTATAGTTGCATGATATTTTGCTGTCAATCGCCCATTCAGCCCTGCTTATCTTCAAGGTAATTTGCTGGATGCTGCAATATAGTCTGCAGCCATGTCCGCCTGTGTGTTAATACTGTAATATCGCTTGTTATTCACATATGCATGCCCATCCATTCTCGGTGCAATGATCTTTACGTGGGTGCTGATTTGCATGAATGCAGTTTGCTTTAACATTAACTTACATGGAGTGGTGGGGAAATGTGTGAATCTGCCTATATTCCCTCAAGTGTTGTGAGGACATTCAAAGTTTGGTGCAAAGTTAACCTCCTTAGTGTTGCTTTTTTTTTTCTCAAAAGAACATGTAAAAAGAATTGCATTTTTTGGCTTAAATAACTACATGTTTATTAAATCTCATCTTTCTAGTGTAAAATGTGCAAACCACTAAAAGTACAAAGTCAGAAGTGTAAAAAGTATAATAAGTATACAAATGACCCAAACGCGATTGAGCGTCACATTCGGATTCATCAGAATCGCTTTCGGTTTCACTGTCCATTTAATTTTCACTGTCTGAATACAGATTCATCATGTTGAAAAATGTTTTTTATGAGATGCCATTATGAGGTTAGGAGAAGATGCGCAAACACCATTTACCCGTTAACTCTTGAGCATGATGCTTACGTAAGACATGTCTATACTGTTGCCTGAGTGCCACTCAGGACTAAAAGCAAAATATTTGGTTTAGACATGCTCAGATCATCACTGTTGCAAAGCTGCATTTTACGTCTAGCATTACACTTTCATTTTGGTGCATGGCTTCTGTGTATAAATCGCGTGATCACATAACATACAAATTTTGTTACAAATATTATTCCATCCATTTTCCAACCTGCTGAATCCAAACACTGGGTCATGGGGGTTTGTTGGAACCAATCCCAGCCAACACAGAGCAGGAATCCAATCCCGGGCAGGGTGCCAACCCACCACAGGACACACACAAACAGGCCAATTTAGAATCGCCAATCCACCTAACCTGCATGTCTTTGGACTGTGGGAGGAAACGCACGCAGACACGGGGAGAACATGCAAACTCCACGCAGGGAGGACGCGGGAAGCGAACCCGGGTCTCCTAACTGCGAGGCAGCAGCACTACCACTGTGTCACCGTGCCCCCCAAATATTATTCCATCTTTGTCAAATCAAATATCTATATATAAACTCATTGTTGTCCAGTGTTTCCAAAGCATTCAGACTTTTCTGAATGGCATTTTTGTCAACTTCTAGCAAGTTAGGACAGTTCACAAGCTCTGCTTAAATCCTAAATTAGAAAAATTGATAAAATGCATTTACTCCTCCTCCTAAGAGAAGAACCAAATTTGTGTCACTTTGAGATTGTGGAGCTAGTTTTTCTAATCTGAGATGCTTGATAAATACAGACCCAGATTTTATTTACCACAAAAGGGAGGACCACTTCAGGTCAAGCAAGAAGCTAAAAGCAGTTTAGTAGCCCTAGTAAGCTTGATTTGTATTGAGAAAGTCATTAAAGAGGACACAGAATACTTTGCTGCTTTGACTTGTTCCCACCTTTGTCTCTTGGTCTAACCTCTTTTGCAAGCATTTAATTGTTGTTGTTCAAAAAGGAAATAGCTATTCATAAGGGATTATTTTACGTGTAACTTGTCCAAATCAACTTGTTGTGCGCTAATATCTTTAACTTGATCAATTAAACTACACAAATACCAAAACCCAAACTTTATATTCCAAGTTTTTTTTTTTAGATGGATGTAGAAATATCTCATATTTTTCAACCTTGGAATTAAAAAAAAAAACCTAATTGACTGAGACCACTAAAAAAAGCCTAGTTCTCGACCCTGACACCTCAGTTTGAAGAATGGGTTTCTCCTTTTAGTGAAGAAATACACCTGGGTGGACTTACAGTGTCGCACACATAAACTTGCCGAGTCTATTACAGAAACTGATTTAGGGTGTTAGTGAAACGTTGGAAAGTTTGTTCACCCACTTTACATTTCCTTCTGTAAAATGGAAAAACACAAAGAGGAAGAAGCCTGATGCCATTTGTGCATTCATCTTTGACACCGCCTCTTCCATCAGGAAGAACAAAATCCCATGTTGTATAGAAAATGGTGTCACTTAACCAGAAGATGCAACAGAGAAAAGATGGGACTCCTGAAGCATTATTTCCAGTTTCAGACACCAGTTTCAGACAC
Organism: Polypterus bichir lapradei; assembly: GCA_026402145.1. NCBI lineage: Eukaryota > Metazoa > Chordata > Cladistia > Polypteriformes > Polypteridae > Polypterus > Polypterus bichir. Next base: position 6,788,963 of record JANRMT010062803.1, on the reverse strand, counting down.
CAGAAAATTACTTTATTTGGTGATATGTTTGGCTGTGAACACTTGCTAGATAAATGGGGTCCCAGCTCTCTCCCATTTATTATCCTTCCATTTTACAACAGATATTCAGACCTCTACTTTCAGAGAGAAGTCAAAACAAAAAAAAAATTTCAAAACTAAATGTTTATCCATGTCAGCTGCTGCAGAACCTATATAACGGAAATTAGCAAGCTCGGGTAAGTAATCTTATGGCAGCTGTGCAAAAATTGAGTTGTGTTTGCATTAGAATTAAGATGTAATCTTCCTGAAAAGCCACACATCACATAATTATGAGAAATTTATTGAATTCTGCATCTGAAATATGCAAGGAATGCTCTACCACTTCCCTTACAATACGGATGCAGTATTTCATTTGCTTTTAAATTTCAATTTTTCTGTTTTCTGTTAGAAAAAAACCTAAAACCTCCTACATTATCTTTGTACAAGCTGTAAAAGCTTTATCTCAGGCTACTAACCCAAGGAAGATGCAGTCATTTTCATAAGATTATAGAGTTGAAAACAATGCAGAAGTGATATCAAAAATACTGTATTCACTTGCAGTAGATTCCTGAGTAGAATAAAGAAGCATTACTATATGCCATTGGAAATGAGATTTCTGAAGACTTAAAAGCTTAGCAAGCAAAATAGGGTTTAGAGAATAATGTATAGATTTAGGAAAGAGTTTGGAGGCTGATTAACATGGATCTTCAGATTGGAAACAATGAGTCTGTTATTGTTTTGTTGCTGAGAATACTTATGTTCTTGTCTGTCAGGAGAAGCCAATGCAGACTGATCACATTTGGCTCCCTTCTGATGGCTGTCAAGAACTACAGGCAAAAGGCAGCGCTCAATATGGTCACAATCACACTACAGAACTGGACATGGCTTTTAATTAGATGGCATGTCAAGCTTAATGACTGCAGTTGCTGAATCTCTTTGCCTATAAAGGGAGTCATATTAGATAATTAGAAATTGCAGGGGGAGACTGACTACACAATTCCCTCATGTTCTGTCATGATCTCCCTCACACACACACTCATAACAAGCTTTCTTAGTTTGCATATTTGCACTGTGGTATCTGCCAGGGGCCTAATGTGAACCAGCAGCCTCTGGATGCTAATGGCCCACAGAATCAGCCTCCTTCTTACCATGAGCTAAAGGAGCAACTCCTTGTTATCTCTCGGTGCAAGGACAGACTGTAAAGAGAGTGGAGTGCTTCCTGATGTTGTCGGCTGAGCTCTCTCTTACCCAGTCCTCACTCTACTACACAGTTCTGCACTGACAAAACACTCCACTCACTACACAGTGTAAAGGCTGCCGACTACGCCAAGCTGTCAAGGGCTCTCACACACACACACACACACACACACCATGAGCCTTCTCAGTTAACAAATTTGTACTGTGGTAACTTCCAACGCCAGCCGCAAACCTGCAGCCCCTGGATGATAATGGCCCTCGAAATCAGCCTCCTTATCAGCACGAGTTAAAGGAGTAACCTCACTATCTCTAAGTGGATGAACGAGCAGAAAGCTTCCTGATGAAGTCAGCCGAGCTCTCTCTCACCCAACCCTCATTTTACCAGGCAGTTCTGTATCAAATCTGTTCCAATTCTCATATTACACTGCAAAACTAGTGCAAGGTTGTCTTATTTTGACAGACAATCAATGTAAATCACCCTGTAATAAGAAAAGAAGCAAAGAAGGGACATTGAGCGGGCATTTGTGCTCGCTGCAAAGTTCAATGAGCCTCTTTTTCAATTGGCACACAGAAAAATACTTGCTTTCCTTGCCGCCTTCTTCACTGTCTGAAGTCATTGTATGCATCGTATGTTTGACTGAGTGCTTATTGGATGTAAGCTTTCAGAGACACAAGCCCACCCCTGCAAATTGCAACCTATGATGTTATAGTGAGTCGTAGAGAGATGTAGGGGCTGGCAAAAAATACTGTGACTGTATCAGTGGATGTATCACACCATTGTTAGAAATTCAGTTCTTGTTTTTATTTTTTGTTGTTTTTGTTATTTTTCCAAACTCATTTGCATGTGCTTTCTTTTTGATGAAATTGTATTTTTAATTTATCCTTGATCAGTTACCCTTTTCATTTATTTTTTCCAGGGCTTCTAATGGAACTAATGCTGTGGTTATTATGGACAGAGTTACCTGTGGGCTATTTAAAAATACCTGCTGCCACATCTTGTTTGCCTTGGCATTCACTGTTTTTGTTATGAACTTGCTTAGAAGAGGAAAGCAAAAGAATGGGGCAGGCAAATTTTATTCAGGGGACAGGCAAAGGTCAACACATTGTGCAGAAAGAAGGAATAACTAATCAAAACCAAAAAACACAAACGACAATATGAAAGTCAAAGAAATTCATAACAACTGGACAACTGACTAATACAGATGTGACTCTGTACAATAAGCTTTGATTTTCTTAAGATTATGTAAATGGTGGCTATTCCCTGAAACCACAGGCAATGAGCATGGAAAAAAATGAACAAGTTGGTTTAAATGTAACAAAATTTAAACATGCCTCAATGTACTTCAATAATTGTGTCACAATTTCGAGGGTCAGAAGGGTGTAAATACTGGAAATAAATTTTTAATTTTGTTATGTTTCCATCTTGAGTCTAGTAAAGAATTAGAATCGAACTGTTCGATATCACATTTTAGTATTTCAGTGTCAAAATGACAGTCTGAATTTCCAAGGAAATTTAGTGGGATTTGAATGTGTCTTTGGCTATACGCTACAGTTGTGCTTGAAAGTTTGTAAACCCTTTAGAATTTTCTATATTTCTGCATAAATATGACCTAAAACATCATCAGATTTTCACTCAAGTCCTAAAAGTAGATAAAGAGAAACCAGTTAAACAAATGAGACAAAAATATTATACTTGGTCATTTATTTATTAAGGAAAATGATCAAATATTACATAAAGTATGTGAACCTTTGCTTTCAGTATCTGGTGTGACCCCCCTTTGCAGCAATAACTGCACCTAAACGTTTCCGGTAACTTTTGATCATTCCTGCACACCAGCTTAGAGGAATTTTAGCCCATTCCTCCGTACAGAACAGCTTCAGCTCTGGGATGTTGGTGGGTTTCCTCACATTAACTGCTCGCTTCAGGTCCTTCCACAACATTTCGATTGGATTAAGGTCAGGACTTTGACTTGGCCATTCCAAAACATTAACTTTATTCTTCTTTAACCATTCTTTGGTAGAACGACTTGTGTGCTTAGGGTCGTTGTCTTGCTGCATGACCCACCTTGTCTTGAGATTCAGTTCATGGACAGATGTCCTGAAATTTTCCTTTAGAATTCTCTGATATAATTCAGAATTCATTGTGCCATCAATGAAGGCAAGCCGCCCTGGCCCAGATGCAGCAAATCAAGCCCAAACCATGATACTACCACCACCATGTTTCACTGATGGGATAAGGTTCTTATGCTGGAATGCAGTGTTTTCCTTTCTCCAAACATAACGCTTTTCATTTAAACCAAAAAGTTCTATTTTGGTCTCATCTGTGCACAACACATTCTTCCAATAGTCTTCTGGTTTGTCCACGTAATCTTTAGCAAACTGCAGACGAGCAGCAATGTTTTTTTTTGGAGAGCAGTGGCTTTCTCCTTGCAAGCCTGCCATGCACACCATTGTTGTTCAGTGTTCTCTTGACGGTGGACTCATAAACATGAACATTAGCCAATGTGAGAGAGGCCTTCAGTTGCTTAGAAGTTACCCTGGGGTCCTTTGTGACCTCGCTGACTATTACACACCTTGCTCTTGAAGTGATCTTTGTTGGTCAACCACTCCTGGGGAGGGTAACAATGGTCTTAAATTTTCTCCATTTGTACACAATCTGCCTGACTGTGGATTGGTGGAGTCCAAACTCTTTAGAGATGGTTTTGTAACCTTTTCCAGACTGATGAGTATGAACAACACTTTTTCTGAGGTCCTCAGAAATCTCCTTTGTTCGTGTCATGATACACTTCCACAAATGTGTTGTGAAGAGCAGACTTTGATAGATCCCTGTTCTTTAAATAACACAGGGTGCCCACTCACACCTTATTGTCATCCCATTGATTGAAAACACCTGACTCTAATTTCACCTTCAAACTAACTGCTAATCCTAGAGGTTCACATACTTTTGCCACTCACAAATATGTAATATTCGATCATTTTCCTCAATAAATAAATGACCAAGTATAATATTTTTGTCTCTTTTGTTTAACTAGTTTTTCTTTATCTACTTTTAGGACTTGAGTGAAAATCTGATGATGTTTAGGTCATATTTATGCAGAAATATAGAAAATTCTAAAGGGTTCACAAACTTTCAAGCACAACTGTATATGTTCAATTGTACTAAGGTTCATGAGTATATTGAAATATTTGGGATCTATTTGTAGAATGTCATGACATCATGTTTTTACAGGCCACGTCCTTGGATTTCCAGCACAATACACATACATTTGCTAAAAAAATTGTTTGCACATTTGCACTCTGTCCAAATGGGTTTTTCTCCAGGTATTCTGGTTTTTCACTCATATCCCAAAGACTTGTATGTTAAGCTAATTTCCACTTATAAATTGGCCTTAGGTGAGTGTGAGTACGGGTGTGTTTTTGGGTCAACCCTGTGATATACCAGAGTTGGTCCCTGTCTTAAACCCAAAGTGGGTGCGAAAGATTCTAACCCACATGACCCTGAATAGGATTAGTAGTAGCAGTACAATGAATTCTTACTTCTATGTCCAACCAACATGCAAAATGTTGTCATTATCCATCATCATAATAAAATCAGGTGGTTTTTAAGATGTTGTGTTACCTCTTTTTACGTTATCGGTCATATCAAGAGTGTCACACTGGTCAGTCAGTCATTGTGAAACAATTAAACTCTTTCAGCATATCCAGGTGCAGTGTATTAAATCAACTCATACAATAACAATAGTTAAGGAATATAATCAGATTTCTTTCCTTCTTCCTTCACAAACTCTTATGTAAAAAAGAAAATCTATAAACATTGCAATTATGAAAAGCTCTCTAACTTCCAGAAAACGATTTAGCAAAGATATGTATTTACTGCAGATGAGGAAATGAGCATCACAATAGCAGAAATAGCAATTACCTGAGACTTCAATGTGCAATTGTTGGTTTGGCATGGCTGGCTGGGGTCTGTGTGTTTACATCTCTGCTTCAAAGTGTTTAATTGCGTATGTAAGGTATGCTACATTTTTAAAATTGCGTTTTGATGTGTTTGTAGATAAAAGTGGAAGAAAAACCTTTGCAGTAAATGATATCCTTTAAACTATTGAGCTTTCTTTGACTTGAAAAACTTAGGTAAATTTCTAGAATTCCAGTTCTTTAAAGGCAAACAATTAAAAAGAAACATTGTAAAAAATTGTCTGGGGCTTCAGTATTTGCTTGGTTTTACCTTTGCTATTTCTAGTATTTTTGTGTTTCTTCCCTTTCCTTTGTTTTTTGAATTAAGAATTTTGTCTTAACCTTAACACTTCTTCGTGTCTTCATAACACTTACAAAACATCCGTAAAGTGTTTATCCATCTCTGCAATGTTACGTATTAACAAAAGTTCACTTTGGAGCAGTCTGAGGTGTCTAAACAGAGACACATTTCTCTTGATATGACATATTTAGTATAAGACCTGTGAATCCTTTATATTAACAAGTCATTTTACCATCATTTCAATATACCTCACAGCCCAGAGATGAAAGACCTATCTCTTGATGTTTTATAAATCTTATGAAGGCCAAAAGAAGTCTTTGTTAAGGTCTTGTTATGTAAATGTTAGAGCAAATGAGTAGCAGATGCATTGTTGCAGTACCTAAAGTAAAGTGTTACCATAATTGTAGATTGACTGTATCACGTAGGAATTTAGAGAAACATGAAGTTAACATTCATTGAGTTTAGTGTGTTTATTCACTTAATGATGCTGACAAATTGCATTAGCTCAACTGAGCTAAAAATATTTTGCTGCTAATGTCCATTTGTACTCGGCATCTGAGGCTTTTTGTTTCAGTACCCAGAAACAGTTGTCCAGCATTAATGGATTTCACTTGCCCTGATACTACTTTTCATTGCAATAACCTTTAATCATGTTTGTCACTGAGTGTACCAAGATTAGCAGGGAAGAAGTCCAACCGTGAATGCAGAAAACAAATCTTTAGTGACATGTTGCACTTCATGGTTTTGTATGTTTAAAGCATGTTGTCAAATTCTGTGCAATTTTCTCTGGCCCCACTAGCAGATCTTCAAATCGCTTTGTCACTGATGTTACTGATTTGTGGACCAACAACAATTCCTTCCTTAATCTTGGCGTCATTTATTTGTGGAAAAATTTGTCTCAGATATCAAAATCCTTCACCTTCTTTGTTCATTGCTTTTTGGAAATTTTTCTTGAGTCCAAGTTTCTTATGAAGAAGTGATTTATGTGCTACACTTTTCTACTCTTGGAAGTAAATGTGTTAATAAACGTTTGTCAAAATAAGAATTTATATATAATAAAAAATCTTAAGACTTGTCAAACTAAACAAGTGCAGTAGTTGATTCTCAGTGCCTGAAGGATGTCAGATTACATGACTAGTTAATCACAGGGAATGACAAATTACATGACTGTGTGACGTTTCACTACAGTTTCAAATGTCCAAATTATCGCAAGCTCACAGTATTCTGATAGCCAATTAACTTTCTGCCTAACAGCACCTGTAGTTGTATGAATGCTTTCTAGAAATAGAGAGTTCAGATGCAGTCTTAGCCATTTCTTTTTCTGTTTTGCATTACATCACGGTACAACAAAGATAAGACGTCAGACAGATGAGACTTTGTGTGGTTCATAACACTTGCTTTCTTCCTTCCTTGCCACTGCACTGTATGCACTGTATTTCTGGGTGAGCACTCATTGGTTGCCAGCTGTTGCACCCACGAGTCTGCTCCCATTATAAATACTTTGCATTATAAAATCACACTGTGTTCCTGGTGCCGTCAGTGCATAGTCATGGAAGCATGTTGTGACTGACCTTGACTGGCTAAGATTGTGTAAATAAAGTCTATGACTGCTGGAAAAATTGTGTAATGTGGCCGGAGATTTAAAAAAGTTTCCTTTAAAATTTAAATAGGCAGCTTAAAAAGGCTTCCATTTAAGTGCACAAGCCCTCCATCCTTTGTATGGATTTCCTTCAGCACTTTCTGTTGATCAACAGTAGGTTGCCTTCCTTAAGTCAAAGCTAACCCTCTTTAGTCAACAGGGCACACACAAACCTGTGCTCCATTGTTATCAATTCTACAATTATGATTCAAGCTGCTATTGTTGTATGTTTTTCTTCACATCATTCATCATGTGGTCATGAGATCTCTTGACCAAGACCAGGCTATTTTGTGATCATTTGTTTCAAAGTGCTCCACACTGTCTAATTGGTCAGGTTCCTGAGCTTCATGGGTCAATCCTGGGGTCAGTCCAATTACCTCTGGGTGAAATATGGTCATGCTGCTGAAATCCAGTATCCCTAGGTAGATAATTTCAAGTAAAAGTTTCTCTCTTTTTGTATTACAGTTAGTGGCAAAAATTGGGCAGTTAGGGTTACGCTTTGAATTTTTGATTTTTGTTTCATTGATTTTCTGTGTTTGATTTCTTATGTTAACATCTCCCAGGTTTAAGTGCTTGCAATAATCCATGTCACCTTGTTCTTATCAGCTATGATAACTTTGTTCAGAATTTTTTAATGGTGTGCTGTGCTCTGATGTGGCCAGGCAATCCAGTTTATTGGGGATAAGATCTCATGACCTGAGACCCCCAAATCTGATGAAGCGGGTTCAGTAAATGGATGAATTGTATCCACCAAGTTTTTAATACTATCCACATACTAACATCTTTAAATGTAGGCCTTATCTAAGGAATAAATCTTAATATCTACAGGAAGTCAGTGCAGATTAGAGAACAGAGGGACAGTGTGAGTTAATTTCTTTTAAAATAAGACAAACGGTATATGGAGCCAAACACCAGCCCATGTTTTCAGAAATGGATATAGTAATAAGATCTCAAACTGAAAATCTTTAATGGAACAGTTTGAAATCCTCAATTTGAGGCACATGATATATTTTCAAATCCCTTTCCTTTCTATGAAAAGCATTTACACTAGAATTTCATATGCAATACTTTGCCATTAGCCACAATTGGTTTATTTTGCTTTTTAATATACTGTTGGAAAATGTTTAATACTCGAGGGATGTTTTTAGTGAGCTAAGTACATGCTTAGCAGGGGAATGTGTCAACCTAATAAACAGAGACTATGCTAGAAAATGTATATTGTCTGCCAGTACTGCATTACCAAATGAAAGGAATATGACCACGCTTTAACTTGGCTGGGGCCAGGAGGGGTTAATAAGCAGACCACTAAAATAAAACAGGGTCCCTAATTCTAACGATTCTCAGTTACACATTTTTCACTGACTCCCAGTTCCTTTCTGCCAATTTCTCAAAAATATAATGTCTAGGCAAACAAGACATGTCCTCAGAGAGACAGAATCATCTCTACAATTTTTTCTTTAAGACCTGAATTGACCAGAAAAGTTTCTGTAAGTTACTTTAACCCATATAACGTACTCTGACAAGCAGGTGTTTCATTTTAGATATGGCACTGTATAATGAAATGAACTGTATGTTTTCACTCTGCAGTGTGTTTGACTTCACATCTGTTTTTATCACTGAAACCATGTCATTATGTGCAAGTCTTGGATCATAGGAATTTGGGGGGGAAAAAAAATCAGTGATTGGAATCTATGCAGAAAGAGAAGGGGGTATTTTCTGCAGAAAAGGCAACAAGAAAGAAAGATTAAAATACTCCTAAAGTGACACTTTTTTAAAAATAAGCTACTACTACTGTTCTCTTGGTGCCTTCACAAAGTTGACAAGTAATGGGTGATTTATAACCTAACCAGCTGTGAGTCTCGGTGCCATCTCTCTCAAGGATTTACCTTGATGTGCTGGTATTCTTTCTCTTCTTCCTGCAGTACCTCCAATTGCTTGAGAACAGATTCCTGTTGGAACTCACCCCTCTCAATCTGAAACAAAAGAAAGGCAAACAACACAGGAGTCAGTGCAGTTCCTGTCCGTGGTATTCATGGACTGAAACTCCAGTTGTCTGCTGCTTTAAGTATGTTAAATATGACACATCTTGTTATAACAAGCTGCAGCACTGCTATGTGTCAAGATCTACTTTGATGGTCAACATTGCTTTGTCACACAAGACTGGAATCCTTAACCAGCAGATGAAGCCACAACAATACTACCAGGTTATAAATGAAAAAATATAATGTATACACGTAATAGTAATTCAGTCATTCATTGTTTTAATGACCTGGCTAGCTGTCTCATGGTACCTTTTCTATACACAGTCAGCCTAGAATGTATTGTATTTTTTCTATGAAATCCGATTTTATTCACCTGTCTGTATTTTTCACTTTTTATCTGCTTTACTCTTTACATCAAGTTCTTCATTTTGGATTCAGGTAGGCCACAGTGGCTACAGGTTTTATCTTTTCCAATCCAATTTCCTAATTAGAAGCCAACAATGGGTACTGAAGCAAATTATTGCTTAAACTACTGTACATTTTTGTGCTTCGTTTTAGTGAACTCATTTGCTGAAATGTTACCCTTAACTGCTTCTTTTAATCGACATTGTCTGATTGCCAATGAACAATGGAATAGGAAAAAAGTGAAGGACTGAAAAATTACTGATCTACTCTATAGTTGATATTATTTGGATCATAACCTACGAAAGGAAAATTGAACAATATAAGAGTAACCTGACATGGTAGAATAAAATACTGAAATTATTAGTTCTGTCATCAACAAAGACTGGCTTCTGGTTAAGAAAATGGATTGGGACAAAAGTCTGCAGGCACAGAAACTTTCCAGGACTACAACTGAAGAGCTCTTTTCCACCGTATACTGTATAAAAATGTTTGATAAGGTACAAAAGCATTTATATTACATTTATTGTATTTCCATGTATATTGCATGACCGTCATTTGAATGAATTGTATTGTTGTGTGCTACTGCAACAGTTTCTCAGAGCGCTCATTGGTTATTAAATCCAGCTTCAGTATTTTAAATCTGCTAAAGAACATTGGCTTTACATGGTCAACTCCATTACCTACCATAAGCTGCTTGATGGCTGCATGTTCCTCCGTTTCTCTTGCTGCATTGTGGTCTTTATGTACAATTTCTACCCGAATATCATTTTTTGCTGAGACTACACCCTTTAGATCTGCAAATGAAGTTAAACACGAAAACTTTCATTGCACATTATACATCTAAAACATAAAAATCAGGTAAAAATCACAGATTTGATAACTAAATCCATACCACCTCTTTATTCCCACCTAAATAACAAGATTTCTCCTAGAGCAGACAAAGATTTAGCATATACTGTAAGGAATGGAAAAAACTCAACTGATATTAAAGAAGAAGATATCAACTCTGTTTGTTTACCATAAAACCTGAAGAAATGTAAATAGGACTTAAGAAAGAAATCATAAAAGCACAAATCAGCATAGCCATCTAAATTCTGTACTGAATTAGTATATGTCAATTCAAATAATTAACCTATTTGCAGTAATACATATGTTTATATGCCAGTTTTTCTTACATAAAATAGCATTTACCACACCTTTTTTGGCCTCTTTAAAAGCTGTGGCCACCTTACTTAAACTTACATCCATCCTTTTGTCATTTTGGACAGCACACATTTGTGGTTAATAGTATGAAGTAAAACTAGTCTGCTTAGCAATGCAGAATACTTGTAATCCTCATAGCTGCTTTCCTGCTAATTCAAATTTGTTGAATAATATTAAAATGTCATATACTGTACAGTATGCAGTGTCTACTATGTCTGTTTGTTTATACCTTTTCTTTTGATTTTGATAGTATTATTGAGGTAGGCGAGACATAATAGGTCTAGGTATCTATTATAAAACAGCTATTAACAATCTGTTAAGTTCTTATTAACCATAACATTAATGTAAACTAATGCTATTACTGTAACGCTTTATTTTAGGTACTGCAAAAATACATCTTCTTATGTAACAAGACACAAACAATGGTTTCTTTTGGTGTTAATGCCACTTACAAAGCATCAGTAAAATGGTCATTCACCTCTGTGAAAAAGTTATATCTGATATATACATACAGAGAGGGTTAATGGACTGTACCGAACCCAGAGAGGTCAGCATAGTAAGGAAGAGACTGTCTCTTCCAGCTACATGACTTCTAAATATAACAAAAGACAATAAAAAGATGAGTCCATACGCATTTTTTACATCGCATGGATTTCTGTCTGTGCCCCAGATGACTATCCACTTTATTAAAAGGATAAACATTTGTGTGTCTGTCTGTGTGTTCATCTGGTTGCTATGTCTCTGTTGTTTCAAATGTGGCACACCACAAACATGCATTGCATTTGTAATTCCAGTAGATAGCACATCACAGACATTAACACTGCCTTTACGAATCCCATACCAAATGGCATGTAACAGAAACAGATGCATTGCATGGTGCATTGCAAATGCTAACGCTGAGGTCTACATTGATTGCTTAGATTTTATCTCATCTTAGACAGGTAGCGCAGTCAGTTCATTATCAAAGAGGTAATTCTACTCTGACAGCTAGGGCCTCGGCCATCCTAAGGCTGTCAATAAGGTGATTCAGATTATACAAAACTGGAACTAAACAGAAAACAGTGGCTCTTTTAATTTCCTTTTTCCTGGGATATTTTAATAAGAAAACCCACCTACATGGTTGAGTTTGAAAATCTTTTGAAAGAACTTATGTCTTAGTTACTAGAGTGCTTTTCTCTTCCATTCCTCTATCAGTCACTGTATGTATAATTCTAATGTCTAATTCTTCCATGTGAAGCCTGTAAACCATGAGGACTGATTTAGATCATTTATGTTAGGTAGAATGCCTAGTGGAGGCTGGGTGGTCTCGGGCCCTAAGAACCCCTGCAGATTTTGTTTTTTCCTCCAGCCCTCTGGAGTTTTTTTTTTGTTTTGTTTCCCCATCTCCCTGTTATCATCTACAGGGCTGTATTTATAATGCCCTGGGAGAGTCTTCTCCTGCCTTCTTGAGCCTTGTTGGACTTAAAGGTATGACGAGAAAGTTCCAGGGGTTACTGGAATGCAGAGCTCAGCGCACCTATATATACTAGGGGGCTCTGCCCCCTGCTCACTAGTCATTTCCCGGATCTGCCGCTTGCAATGAATTCTGCTGTGCTTTTGGATAAACATGAATATCAACTCTGTCTTTGATATCTCCGTCTTTCGAAACTATTATCGCTCACAATTTGTCACATGTTGGTTTATTATATATGTGAGCATGATCTTTCGGATTCATATAGAAATTCAAGAAAACTTCTTTGTCTGTGTTTTCAGATAAATTTTTTGTAAAGTGCGATACTTTTGGATGTATGGAATTGTATCCATTATTGGCTGTAGAATTTCTAATACGTCTGATTCATACTGAAGTGACAAAAGTCTTTGGAGACGACGGGAGTGAGGTTGGATGGACACTTCATGACGATCTACCAGGAGTGCTGTTCAGGGAGGAGGAAGGTATGGGCTGCTCATGCCTCATTTTTCTCTCAGTGATTGAGTTGTAGGTTACTACTGTGGTGCATTCTACATGCTCTGTAACATTTTAATATTATCATTGAATTACTGAGACATATTATTACTGTTTCATGAATTGTTCTTTGCTGCAAAATTACTTCTAGGTTTCTCTACACAGTAAAATTTTGCAGGAACTTAATAAGCTCAGAAGAATTAGATCCTAAATAATACTAAAAAAATTACATGTCTTTCTTTCATGATGAGGAGGTCATTTGTGTCAGATCTGCATTTTATTTATTTTACACATGTAACATACATTTTATCACTGTTCTGGACAAAGCTGTGTGGAATAGCTAGTACAGTATAAATTACTAAACAATAATTGAAAGGACTATGGACTAAATCTCATACTGCAAAAATATTTTCCCTGGAGACTTTGTCTGTAAGTAACTGTTAACAGTCACTGGAAAAAAAAAGAAAATTTTCACTTGAATCTAGCCACCTTACTTCAGTGCTTTAAAATAAACTTAATGAGGCCTCACTTGTATAGATCAACTTTTTCAATTAACTATTACATTAAAATAGTGACACAAAGTCTGTTTTACATTATGGTGCTATTTATTTTTAATCCATGCAGACATTCAAGTCTTTCTTAAAATTGCCTTATTAGTGTTAAGACAGTGGAAAGCTAAAGCCTGTCCCAGTTAAATGCAGGAATAAATTCTCAATAATGCCTAATACTTAATTTAGACATGACAAAAAGGCTTTGGAATCTGGAAGGAAACTTGGACAAATACCACATGAACATGAGGAGAACATGCAGACTCACTCATGAAAGGACTGGGTAATAATTTGGGTCCCCCAGAAACAGGGGTCAATATATTCAGAAAACACTCCCTGTTGATGGGGGGACAAATAAGCCGTTTCAATGTTTGGTTCTGATGTTGTATTGAAACCTTGGGATATTGCTTCAGAAAATTCCATGAGGTATTGGAAGTTTATCATTTACTTTCTTCCTTTTTAATCTGTATATATAAAAGTCAATGTGTGTATGTTTGTATGTTCCAGCATCACGTCCAAACGGCTGCAGTGATTTTCCTGAAACTTTGTACACGTTTCTCATTGGTTGACTAACAATACTGTATGGTGAAATCAACCCTAACGCACCCCCTTCTGGGTAGGGTGGAGTGTATACATGTTATCATCCAGCTGACACTTGGAACGACCACCAGAGGGCGAACTGGAGGTGACTGCCAGCATTCTTTTTGTTTGAGCACCACCACACCCCCGTTGCTTTTGAAATTAAATAGAGTTGGCCGGTTCTGATGATAGCCTACATACAAGACCACAAGACAAACACATTATTGAGTCTTTATTGTCTGTTAATTTATTTAAATTTTTAAAGTTGTGTTTTTTTTATTATATTTTTCTCAAACAATTAAAAAAAAAAACCAAAACTTTATTTTCCTCCCGGGCAATGCTGGGTATTTCAGCTAGTATGCTATACATGCAACTCCATTAAAGAAGTTTGGATTATTCTTGAAACCTTAGCTTCCTACTCATCCTCTATATTTATGTGCAGCCTTGCTTACTCCTCCTAGAAAATCCTTGTTTGCTTTGTACTCTTTTTATATAAACTATCTTGTTGGTCTATTCCCATTAACAGTATCTGGGCTCAGGACAAACCATTCTATGAAAGAACAACCTACGCTCTAGCGACCCCAGGGTAACACATGAAATAGTTGTTCATAGGTTATATCTACCCTCTTGCCCCACACACCCCATGTCATTTACTATGACAATTAATCCTACCCCATTTTGCAACTCTTCTTCTACCAAGGAGCTTGGAACATTTTTGTCTATGTTTTGGTTAAGCCCACCCATTTTGTTCTTGTATTCTAGTGTTGGTTCCTACCATTTTCAATCTTTACAAATATTTTGCTAGACATTTATATTTTATCTCTTACTCCCTAACAAATACTATTTCTTTCTTTGGGCACCATAGCAACCAAACTCTTTAGTTTTCATCAATGCATAACATCTTTCAATAACCTTATTCATCTGAAATTATCTGCAACTCAAATTAGTAACGTGTCACTCAAATCTATGTCTTGGAGGAAGCTGAAACTGCGTTTAAAGTACCAACAGATATTTGCCCACAATCCATTATTTTCTCACTTAGACTTCAACATGGTCTGATGTAATGATTCTCTCTCTGTCTGTCTCTAGCAGGGATGAGACAGGGATAGATTATGCATTGTGGATGGCTCGGGGGTTGTTAGTTGTTAGTTCATTACATTTTAGCATATCCATCCATCCATTATCCAACCCGCTGAATCCAAACACAGGGCCACGGGGGTCTGCTGGAGCCAATCCCAGCCAACACAGGGCACAAGGCAGGACCTAATCCCGGGCCTACCACCAATCCACCTAACCTGCATGTCTTTAGACTGTGGGAGGAAACCGGAGTGCCCGGAGGAAACCAACGCAGCACAGTGGCGCAGTGGTAGCGCTGCTGCCTCACAGTTAGGAGACCTGGGTTCGCTTCCCGGGTCCTCCCTGCGTGGAGTTTGCATGTTGTCTGCGTGGGTTTCCTCCGGGCGCTCTGGTTTCCTCCCACAGTCCAAAGACATGCAGTTCAGGTGGATTGGTGATTCTAAATTGGCCCTAGTGTGTGCTTGGTGTGTGGGTGTGTTTGTGTGTGTCCTGCGGTGGGTTGGCACCCTGCCCAGGATTGGTTCCTGCCTTGTGCCCTGTGTTGGCTGGGATTGGCTCCAGCAGACCCCCGTGACCCTGTGTTCGGATTCAGCGGGTTGGATAATGGATGGATGTTTCAGTGATATATCCTGAGTTACACCTTGTTATCTTCCTGTTGATTTTTGTTTTATTACAATGAAAGAAATTGATGGAAAAAAAAAAAATAAAAAGCCCTGGTCCCTGAAAGCAGCTATTATACACACATAATATTTTTATAATAATGACAATACAATTAATGCAAAATTTAATCAATAATATACAAACAGCATATGTACAGTATATATACGAGGGACGTTCAAAAAGTTTCTGCACTTTTATATTTTCATTGGAAATGGTGAAGGTGGAAAGAGTAGTAATTGGGCATTAAAAAGTTGGTACGACTCTGGGAAATTTGCATTGCAAACAAAGATGACTATGTAGAAAAGTGATGTAATTTGTTTTTGAAATTCTTAATAAATTGCTATAAAAAAAGTGAGTAAACTTTTTGAATGTCCCTTGTACATATATATACAAATATACAGGGGTGGACAAGAGTAGGCTTACAGTTGTTTGTATAGAAAAAGACATGCAGGTTATGATTATTACTATAGTTTTATTAACTTTATTGACTTAAAAGAATGCCACAATGGCACAGTCCACTTAGATACAATCTTGTAAGTGCTCAAATTGCCAGTCTCGCATACTCACAACTGTAAAACTACTTTTGTATACCCTACCCTATGTGTATATATGACTGAAAGTGGCAACGGTGGATAGGTCAGGCCTACCAGGCAGTTTGAAAGCCTGGATTTATCAGCATGGTATACTTCCCGGGATCTTGTGGCCACTGCTTGTGTATGATGTTCCACTAAAAATAAAGCTACAGCAAGGGGGTCAAATGCAGCTTTTCAAATGCATACTGACTGTTTTGTCAGTATTCAAAACTTGTAAAAAAGACCCTCTTTATAACATTCATGTCATACATATACATTGTATTCATATATCACATTTACACCTGCTATTAAAATGCATCTCCAGTATCTGCTTGTGTTTATTTTTGCCGCCCCACTGCTTTCTACCTATACTTAGAATATAAACAGATGCATTGTAACGACCCAGCAAGAAAAAGTAAAAAGAAGATGACATGCCACACTGATATAAAGAAAGTCTGCATTTAGAATGATGCCAAAGGCGTGATAGTCTCATGAAGGAGATGCAGCTCAAAAAGCGTTGTTGCAATCGCCCCATCAATGCGGCAGAGTTGTCAGGTCTGGGTGCCTTTCTACAGCTTATCTGAGTGTTGCCACCATGACCCATTTGTCTTTCTGCTGACTTGATTTTTGTATGTGGAAAGAAAACACCATTGCACTACCACTTGTGTTAAATGTTGCTATTGCTGACAAAAAAACACACCAGTGCAGAATCCAGAGGATAATAAAGTATTTTATATAATTAAGTTATGAAAAAAATGTGTACAGTGACTAATCGTGCATTTTAAAAATTATATCTTATTTTTTTTAATTTCAGATAAACGTATGCATAATTTAACAAGCACTACTTAAGCCAAATAAGCAGTGAGAATTTTTGCTTTTATCAAAATGTAGGGGGACTTTGGAGGAAAATATTTCTGAGAAACCCTTTATTAGACAGCATAAGAAATAACTTCTTATCACAAAAGCATTGCTTTTTTGTTACAAATAAAAAAAAATGATAGAAAAAAATAAAATAAAAACCTTGTTCGCAGGAGGCAACAGCATTTATACATGCTTAACACTTTTATAATAATAATAATAATTCAGTTAATAGCATATATACAGTGCAATATGCAACATAACAAGTAACCTCTTCTAGCTTCTCCTTGAGGATCTCCCATCTAAGTACTGGCCAGGCCCAAACATGCTTAGCTTCATGTGGATGACCTGTTCTGAAGTGCAAGTGGCATGACTGCTAATTACATCTATTTATAAAGGTACTGTGTAGATTGACCAAGCTATATAACACGCAGATCTGTTGTATTTGGTAGGAAACAGGAAAGTTTAGGGAAAACACATGCTGAAACGGGGGATAGTCAAAGTCTGTCGTAGGGACCATCTCCAGGACTTTGGAGCTGTGAAACAAGTGATAATTCTCTGCCTGATCACTGTACATTCTCTGGTATTTTCCCACACATTCAAAAGACGCGTGTTTTAGGTTAATTGGTGACTCTAAATTGCCACCCAGAGATGGATTCTGGGTAGGGGCTCGAGAGTGCCTTCCAACTTTGTAGAGATGGTTCTTTGATGCACCTAGTGTGTCTGAGGGATGAGCTTTCTTAGACCCTGCAGTGTATAAATTCAGTTCAGAAAATGAGTGGATGGATAAACTTGATTGATTAACATATTTAACAATATATTTCATTTTTAAATAACTTATCCTTTTCCAGTGCAGTTATAAATATAGTATACTGAATTCCCCCACCCCCCTTCACCCAAGAATAAAAATATAAAAGAGTCCCTTACTTAAAATAGTAAGGCAGGACTTACTCCTTTGGGATCGAGTGCAACAAAAAGCCGCTATGGTAGCCATAAGAACAATAAAGGCAACAAATGCCCCGACTGCCACTCCAATAGTGACTGCCATGGGGAGAGACTCTACAGAAGGAAAAACAAAAAGTTTTTGAGTTTAAGATGACATGTGGACCTCCACCAACCCCCCGGTTCATAATCTTTAGGTAGAAAGATTTATTATGAGAAATGTTTCATAGCATTGTTGTTTTATACATTGGGTAGATTAAAGTGAATATAAAACTACTTGCACTAAAGTCAGTAACAGTGGTGAAAGAAAATGAAAAATTCCTATGCAGGGGGCTGATTCTTAATGAGACAAATTAAATCCCCTGCACAGGCACACTCACATGTTTTATCTATACTTCCAAGAATATATTACATGCTTTACTAATGGACCCTTGCTGACTAATCATTAATCTTGACACATTTACGACTTATTAGCGTTATCAAGCTTGATTAAGATTCATTTGTCCTGAATGGACTAAACTGCATTGTCTAGTAATTTAATAAGAAAGCCGTAAAGAGTGGCCGATTTAATAAATGTTTAACTCTGGGATTGGTTCTGCAAATGTAAGAAAAATAACATCTTATTCAAAGTGCACCCCCCATCACCCACACCCCCACAAAGTGTTTTGCAGAACACATTAAAGATCCCAGTGCAGAAATGTGATTTGATCTCTGCAGGTAACTTACTGTAGCACAGAATTTGCTAATTCACACTATGATGGACTATATCCATTAAAGAAAAAAAAAAAGGATAGTGTCAGTTTAAGAGAGCTTCCCCATATCAGGTTAATCAGTCTCAAGTCCCTGGTCAGTAGGATTACTGTTTAGAACTTGGTAGGAAAAATAAAATTAATAAGAATCTCCCACCAAGGCACTTCTAAAAAATACAAAGCCAGAGCATACAGTGAGCATGAGACAGAACTTCATGCTGAAGTGGTTCACAGCCATTAAAACCTAAAATCCAGCTGTGAGAAGGCTGCATAATAATAAGCAAACAGCATCTAAGATCTTTTTGATGTGTTTTAAAAAAAGAAATAGAGATTCTCGAACCTTGGCTCCCACCTTGTTCCTTGAGTCGAATGATCTCAGTGTCTGAGCCGAAGCTGTTCCATGCGGTGCAGTTGTAAATAGTTTGGAAGTCGGCCCGCACAATGTTGCTTATAGTCAAGGTGGATATGACCCCTTCTTCAGTGCTGACTGTCTCCACTGTGTAGCGGCCAGACGTTCCGGATTCTAACACATTTTCTTTCCATGACCAGGCCTGAACAAGGCACATGAAGACATGTAAGAAACACCTTCCAGACTTAAAATCATGTCAAATTGAATACTCTTCTAGCATGTAAACAGCCTTTCAAGTGCATTTATCATAATAACGAATGGAGAAATATTTAACTGAAGGTGAACCCATAATTGAAGTAAATTAGAAAAACATTTTGTCAAGATACAGACAGAGTGAAACATATTCCGTTCAATTTTATTTGCTGTACTTTAAATTGGGGGATGCAGTGAGTATTGAGTCATGAATCCAGTATCCTGGGTTCAAATCCTGCTTGTGGTTGTCTTTGGGCACTTTGCACATTCTCAGCCTGTCTGCAGAGGTTTTCCTCCCATATCCCTATTGACATGCTGGCTAGTTGTTTAATAATTCCAAATTGAATATGGACCCATCCACAGTACTTCATTTTCATTTAAAAACGCAGACATTAAATCTCAATTTTTGCCTTTCGGCCACACTACTCCAGCGATTTCAACCCCTGAAAATGGAGACATCTGAAAATGCAGTTTCAGCGTTGTGGTGTGGATAGGCAAAAATGCAGTTTTTCCAAAAACACAGATTTTAAAAGCACTCTGATTTGTTTGTCCTTCCCTGACTGGATCCTACTCATTGCAATGTCTCATTCCCTTACTGGTCACCCTTCACAGAAGAGTCGATTTCCAAGGTGCTTGTTGTGTTGTTTACTTGTATGCTTCTAAGTTACATTCTGTACAGTTTGAATGCTGCATACACAACCCAAAGGCAAATAATTTACCAATACCTACAGTTTTGGGATAAATCCCGTGGCTGGCAGCTTTTCCTTCTCTTGGGTAAGACATCTATGTTGCACACATGCTCAGTGTAGGCAGACAACTGTGTCATGTGCATTTTTATTTATCTTAATGTGGATGGAGATCATTTTGTAAACAATATGGAAATGTTAGTGTGGGCAGAGATTGTTTTTGTTTAAAAACAGTTTTTACATTAAAACGTAGTAGTGAGGATGTAGCCTGATTGTGACTGTGGAGGAGTGTAAGGAGGCTTTGAGATGTATTGATACCTTATCCAGAACAGTTTATTGGATTGTGCTCAAGGTGACTCAGGTGGCACTGCAGTTCAGGTCTAGGTCCTTCTGGACCTGACTGCTGCCTTTGACACTATTGACCATAAGATATTGCTGTTGCGGCTTGAACATCTTGTTGGGCTTAATGGGGCTGCTCTTAACTGGTTCAGGTCATATCTAACGGGTAGACACTTTTCAGTGACTTTAAATTCCTCTTTTTCGTCTACTGCTCCTCTTAAATGTGGTGTTCCTGAGGGATCCATTTTAGGTCCTATCTTATTCTCTACATACCTTCACCCTATTGGAGCTATTTTTAGGAAATTTAACATTTCTTTTCACTGCTAGGCTGATGATACACAGGTTTATATTCCCGTCTGCAACTCTGCAATAAATCAACTGCACAACTGTCTTTTTGAACTAAGATCCTGGATGGCTAATAATTTTCTTGATCTGAATCAAAATAAAACAGAGGTGCTTATAGTGGGTCCATCAGCTAAAGCCCAAATTGGTCTTGGATTTCTCGACTCTTTCTCTGTCTTTTGCAAACCTCTAGTCTGCAATCTTGGTGTTATCTTTGACAGTAACCTCTCTTTTGAGAAACAAGTTAATTCTGTAGTCAAGAGTTGCTTTATCCAGCTTCGTCTATTAGGTAAGATCAAGCCTTTTTTATC
The DNA here is from genome assembly GCA_026402145.1 of Polypterus bichir lapradei. Lineage (NCBI taxonomy): Eukaryota > Metazoa > Chordata > Cladistia > Polypteriformes > Polypteridae > Polypterus > Polypterus bichir. The sequence goes on along the minus strand of JANRMT010062803.1, from coordinate 6,768,058 downwards.
TTCTAGGGATCTACTCATGCTTTTATCTTTTCTCACCTCGATTACTGCAACTCGCTGTATTCTGGGATTAGCAAATCCCTGATACGCAGGTTACAGTTGGTCCAGAATGCTGCTGCTCACTTTCTGGTTGGGGCAAGAAAGTATGATTCTGTTTCTCTAATACTGGCTTCTTTACACTGACTGCCTGTCAGTTTCTGAATTGATTTTTCTTGTTGCTAGTTTTTAAATCTTTACATGGGCTTGCTCCTGCCTATTTATCTGAATTGTTTGTTTTATATCAGCCATCTAGAGTGCTTAGATCTTGTGGTCTGTTCTCTCTTGTTGTGCCTCATACCAAGTGTAAAACCAAGGGGGACAGGGCTTTTGCAGCTGCTGCTCCTCGCCTGTGAAATTCTTTACCTCATCATATAAAGGAGTCGCCTAAAATTGAACTGTTCAAAACGAGATTAAAGACTCATTTCTATTCACTAGCATTCCGTGACCTTCAGTAATACTGATGGTTTCCTTATTGTGATTATGTAACATTACTTCTATTTATTATTTATTTTATTTATGTTCATTTATTTTATTTCTATTTATGTTTTTTATGTTAATTGTATGTTTTTCCTTCTTTTATTGTAAAGCACTTTGGCCACAGCATTCCTATGTTGTTTTAAATTTGCTATATAAATAAAGTTGACATTGACATTGACATTGCTCAGTACTACTGGGATAGGCTCCGCACCCCCAAAACCCTGAACTAAGTTATTTGAGTTTGCGAATGTGTGTTTTTGGAATTTGCTCTTCATTAAGTACATGGTCAAGACTATAATATGCTAATATTAAGCTTCTACTCCATAAAATATTATATATTTAAACACACAAGTTACTGTAAGTTAAGGACACAGCAAACACAGAAATGAATCTCAATAATTAGCATAAACAAATGATGGTAATGTAAACCCCCTTAACAAAATAAATTTAGATGTAGCCTGACAACAATTGTGGGAGAGTAATGCAAAATCTCCAAATAAGAACATTCCAAGAAATAATGAACCTCTGAGGGTCTACAGTTATTTTTAACAGATTTGACTACCAAGGGCAAACAGACAACCTCACACTACTAATCATTATTATAATATTAGTGCGTGTTGAAATTCACATCTGTAAAAACTGAAGTATAATGAGTTATGAATATGAGATTGAATCCCATGAAATGTGAAAACATAAGAAATTTGACACCTGAGAGGAGATCATTTAGTCCATCAAGCTTGTTTGTTTAGCTAATAGCTAAGCTGTCTCAATATCTCATCCAGATGCTTCTTGAACATATGTTTAATTCAAAATATTGATCAAATAGCACTTTTATGGCTGCCTTGAGTATGTCAAGAGCAAAAAATATATTATAAAAGAGAGCTCAAACAGGCCTGTTTCGATAAAGAGACACACCCAATGTTTGACCTCAAAGCTAGCTAGGTGGTGTAAAATGTTAGCTGCTAATAGTACCATAAGGTAATAAGTAAGCAGACCGAATTGGCAAATAGACCAAAATCATTAATTACTGGGAACCCTTGGCTGTGCTTGTGCATATCTATCAAGGCCGTACTCCTGCCTTTATTTTGTTTCATGTTTTTCATGTTACCCCTGGTTCCTTAACCTCAATTTTCTCTAGAGTCTGCTAAAGCAGGGCTTTCTTTAAGACTCTCAGGCATCACAGTCGTCATAATAACATAAGAGATTACAAAGACTATTCATAGCCACAGATTTTGATGTGGCATTAGTTTGATGTCCCCTTTTGTAGCTTGGTTCTCTTTTACTGTGTCTTTGGCTTTTGTTAGAGGTGCTGGTCATCTTTTTTTTTTTGTTTAGTTTTTGAAGTGCTTTTGCCTGTTGAGACATTTGAATTTGTGCTAAATGTAGTTATGTCTACTGTATTGAAGAGATCTATTTCAGTTTCTCTTTACTTTGATACTTAATTTATTATTTGATCATGATTCATGGATTTTACTTTCTTGGTACCATATATACTTGCGTTTAAGTTCTCTCGTGGATAAGTCAGGGCTTGATTTTACCGTATAATTTCTGGTATTTTATAATGTCGGTTGTATAAGTCGAATGTGGAAGTTCACGCTATTGGTCCAAGAGATTATGATATGCTAATGCCTACCTGAGAGAGTAACCACGGAGCACACTGCCGTTTTTTCTATGTATTGTGCCTATGTGACCACACGGTAATGCCCAAACTATTCCAAAGCAACTTTTGTACTGTTTTGTGTTTTTTGTATCTCATACCCTTATACACTTTTATCATAAGAGCATCCCTTATTTACAATGAAGCGTTCGATCAGGAGAAAATATGAAGCTGGTTTTAAACTAAAAGTCATTGAAGTGGCAAAAGAAATTGGTAACTGTGCTGCTGCAACAAAATTTGATGTATCTGAGAAACTGGTGCGAGACTGGAGGAAGCAGAAAAATTAAGTGTCGTATTTTTGAATGGGCATATAAGTCGAGGTTTGATTTTTTGATCGATTTTTCGGGTTTCAGGACACGACTTATACACAAATATATACTGTAAGGTATTTATTAATTATTTTCTTTTTTGCTAGTCACACATGCTTTTTGCTTTGTGTCGTCCCACACCATAATCTATCATCTTTGGGGGAGAAGCGAAAGCTTTAGATTTGTCAAAAATTTTGATGTATCTCAATGTTTTAGGGTCCACTGATACCGAAAACATTGATATCTTGAGGATGGGTGTGTGTGTGTTTGTATGTCACTGTTTCTTGAGGACTGTCTACACCTAACATGGCTGCATGGAAAAATACCAAACTCGAAACTTAAGCCTGTTAAGAGATGACGATGTGCTGATTAGTTTTTGAGTCAAATCGTGCAAAAGAAAGAGGCACTCTTTCTTTGTAATTGTGCAATTAACTATGAATTCTTCTTGTCAATTGCTATCGTAATGAACTATTTTATGATCAGAAAGATCAGCATCAGAGCCGTAAATAATTACCTGAAATATTATAGAATAGTTCGAGTAGATTGGTTCCTAGGGCGCAAAGCCTACTGATGCTCACGTCCATATTTTTTGTTTTTATTTTTCCATTATTGTGTTTTGTTGCTTTTTATTGAATTTGACACATTCTTGTCTCCTATGTGGGTTTTATGGAATTTGTTTAGTTTTTATACTATTAATGATTTTGAATAATATTATATTAGCATTATCATAACACCATTTTGTTTACTGTTTTCCATGCAGAGAACTTCATAATGTGGTGTATGTCAGTACCCACAGCTATGTTGCTGTTCGTAAAAGATTCACATTGTTATCACATGATCACTAGCAACGCTGCATTCAATGTCATTATGTTGTGATATTGGCATCATCCTACCTTGGGATTGAAGTCACTTCAAGACAAATTTTTTTGCTGCTTACAAAGCATTAGATCAGAGATCAGAGGCATTAGATCACTGCTTGGTTCAGTTTTGTCTTTTGGCATTCTGTCCTTGGCCTCACCAGCCACTAGTAATTGACTAGTCTTTTCCTTACTCCATTAAAAATAAATTAATTTCCATGTCCACAAACTCTTGTTCTTGAGTACAGCTGTAGCACTTAGTGCAAGCAGTGCTGTTGTGGGCAAAAGATAGTTGTTTTTGAAAACTAGTATTATAGCAGAAACTCTGAAGCCATGGGAATGAATCTATCTATCTATCTATCTATCTATCTATCTATCTATCTATCTATCTATCTATCTATCTATCTATCTATCTATCTATCTATCTATCTATCTATCTAGCTAATTACAGTGTTAGTTATACATAAATAGCATACTTTGCTATAGTGCCTTATGCAACATTTAGCCTTGGGTTATCGGACCATTTTTTTCTTTAACCTATGGTGGCCTTTACAATGCAGTACTGTATGTGATTCACTTGCACAGGATTTAAAATTTTGAAGAATAGACAGCATTTAATGAAAACAATACAAAATGTTCAACAAATCACTTTAAATCATATGCCACCATTAGCTTATTGCATATCTTTTATTTGTGTATGTTTGCTCAATAGCTCAGTATTTAAACTTTTGAGTAGTAATAATAACACATTTTATTTATATAGTGCCTTTCCCATGTTCAAATAATCTTAATTCCGTAGGGCTTCTAAGCAGACATGGCACCAAGGTAGCAGGTTCCTGAAACTGAACACAATTCCAAACAATTCATTAATTATTTTCAGTTGTAGTATCTTAAGCTTTTAATGTAAGTTACCATATCTTTAAGAAGATAATTATTCTTATATTGGAATCCTAGGCACTTTTTTTATTCTTTGTTCAGGGCACACAGAGTGGTAGCAGTGGGATCCGAGCCCACAACTTTGTACTTTCTTCTTGAATTCTGATATATTGTACTGCCTGCTGATGTTCAATAATGTATGGTACATTTTAATAAAGTACCGGTCTTGCAAGTGATACTCACTATTCGGTCAGGAGGAGGTGTGCTCCGGATGAAACATTTAATTTGTCCTTTTTCTCCATGTAGAGCATGTTGAGTCTGGGTGCTTGAGATGATTGGTGGACCTAGGAGAAAACAGAAATAATAATTTCCAATGGTGCCCCTTAAGACTTAAGGTAAACCAGTAAGATAGTGACATGACCCGATTGTTGCAATTGTTATTGAATCTTTTTTCAAAGCACCCTTAAAAGTTTGCACTGACACAAAGCCCTTCACAAAGCACTCAGTGTTATAATACAGAATGTTACCCTGCGGTGTGTACAATGAGTTTTGTCTTTGATTAGCTCGGCTTGCAGCCCCTTCCGATCCCTTTAGACACTTCAGTCCACTTCTACCTGCACCTGAAACCTTGGTGTTCATCTGAAATATGCAAAGTGACTGCTGTGCATACCAGGGTCCTGCCAGAACCAATTTGGTTACCTCACCAGTCCCCCCCACCCCTTTTTTCACAGCATCCATAATTGCAGTTTATTAGCAGATCCTAATTAAAATAAATTTACATTTTAATGACTTTCTGACAGGCAGCGTCTCCATGTGTGACTACCGGGACTCCTATTAAGAGTAAGGCTGCTGGCACAAAGCTCCCTGCATACAAATTGGGTGTAACAGGAAAAAAGAAAATAAAGAAATACATGAAATACTAATGCAGCTAATTTCTGCAAGGTATGTTGTAGTGTGGGATACAAAGAAGGAACAAGTGCTTTTTTTGAAAATGTTTTTTAGTTTGACTTACAGGAGTAGTCCTGGTCTGATAGAAAGATACTTCCAAGAGTCCTGAAGCAACTCCCAGCTCCTGTTACTCAGAAAATAAGGAATTAATGAGCTCGATCTCCAGCTTAAATTGGAAATCAGCTTCTTTGGGGGATATAATCTTATAACTTAAAGCCAGTGAGAAATTCTATTGCTGTGGTACAGTATCCTCAAGCTGCTCAGAATGAGGTGGACACATGAATTCAATAAAGAGCCAAGCCATTGCTTATTAACCGGTTTTAATGCAGTTGAGTGCATTGGTCTCAGTCCAAGTAGATTTCGCACAATCACCTTGCCAATTTAAATTTGGCATGTTGAAACTAAAGCCAGCATATGTTATTTCAAAACTAGAACAGGTCTTCAATTAAAAATTTTGTGAAGAAAAACTGTTTTTACATACCCTTTTATGATTCATCCTAACAAATTAATCAGTCTTTATTTCATATGCTGCAATTTACAAGGAGCTTTAAAATATGATGATGGATATTTTTATTCAGCCAGTGAATCAATTCTATTTTTATACAGCATTCAACACAACATATTCTTTCAAAGTAAAAATACTGGAAAATACTCATTTGACACATATACACCATACTGAATCCTAATTAAAATTCTTCCATATCAATAACTACTAATCCGAAAAGTTGCACTTACACAATAATCGTGATTGAACTTATCCTGAAATAACCTGCTGGGTTTAGATTCACCAAATAGTACTGTTACTGCAGTACTTTGTTAATTAAAAATCAGACCAACTTACTAGATCAATATACTTGTACTTAAACCAGAAGCAGCCCAGCCCAAACAGAAAACTGATCCAACTTGATCAGCACCTGAGTTTCTAATGCACAAGGCTGACTAGGCAGCAGATAATACTGGGTCAGGCCTCTTGCATGCGTGCTTGTACACTGTGTGATGTGATGTGATGCTGGCACTGCTGCTTCAGTTGCCTCAATGACAGTAACTTAATGTCTATGTACTGCAGTGAGGAATGTACAGGTATGCTATTTCTGAGAGGAGCTAAAGGAATATTTTTTTATTTAAACTCTATTTGGTCTTTTGACTCCACTGCTTACTTGGGACAGACTCACAGGAAACTAAAGCTAAAATAAGTAGACACATAAGAACAGTGGACATTTGATAAACAAGTGAAGATCCTTCAGGGTTGTTTATTTAGCTAATAGCTAAGCTGTTCCAGTGTCTTATCCAGATTCTATCTACAGGTTTTCAAGGTTTCTCCATTAAGTACATAATATCCCTTGATTTATAGTCAACAGTTTTTTACGATATAACCTAATATTTTATTTGCCTTTTTAATAGCCTCTATCCATTGTTTAGATGATGATGGAAATGTGTCAACATAAACCCCTAAATCTTTTTCAGAGGTTACTTCCTGTGGGACAGTTTCTCCCATCTTGTATTTATAATTGATGTTCCCTTAGCCCATGTGTAGAACTTTGCACTTTTCTACATTAAACTGCATTTTACAAATTTTCACCCAGTGAAGCTTGAAGCTTGTCCAAGTCTTCTTGAATTGTCTTCCTTAGTTTCTGACACTCTTCCAATTTTATCATCACCAGTTTACTAACTATACTAAATCTATATCTTTAATGTAAATCAGGTAAAGTAATAGTCCCAAGACGGACCCCTGAGAGTTACTACTCATGACTTCACCACATGGAGCATTCTCTTCTGTACTCGCCTGTACTATTTGTCTCTTACCATTTAACTACCTTGAGATCCAGTTCTTTAGGTTACCTCTGGTAACCTATGAGTTAGTCTTAGGTGTAGAACAGTATCAAAGGCTTTTGGAAAGTCTAAGTAAATTATGTTGTATGCTTTGCTTTTGTCAACTATTGCAGCTGCATGTTCAAAAAATAAACTCTAAAAGATTGGTTTAGCAAGGTCTTATATCATTAATCCATGCTGGCTTTTACTGAATATATTAGTTGCATATACACTCACCTAAAGGATTATTAGGAACACCTGTTCAATTTCTCATTAATGCAATTATCTAATCAACCAATCACATGGCAGTTGCTTCAATGCATTTAGGGGTGTGGTCCTGGTCAAGACAATCTCCTGAACTCCAAACTGAATGTCAGAATGGGAAAGAGAGGTGATTTAAGCAATTTTGAGCGTGGCATGGTTGTTGGTGCCAGACGGGCCGGTCTGAGTATTTCACAATCTGCTCAGTTACTGGGATTTTCACGCACAACCATTTCTAGGGTTTACAAAGAATGGTGTGAAAAGGGAAAAACATCCAGTATGCGGCAGTCCTGTGGGTGAAAATGCCTTGTTGATGCTAGAGGTCAGAGGAGAATGGGCCGACTGATTCAAGCTGATGGAAGAGCAACTTTGACTGAAATAACCACTCGTTACAACCGAGGTATGCAGCAAAGCATTTGTGAAGCCACAACACGCACAACCTTGAGGCAGATTGGCTACAACAGCAGAAGATCCCACCGGGTACCACTTATCTCCACTACAAATAGGAAAAAGAGGCTACAATTTGCACAAGCTCACCAAAATTGGACAGTTGAAGACTGGAAAAATGTTGCCTGGTCTGATGTGTCTCGATTTCTGTTGAGACATTCAAATGGTAGAGTCAGAATTTGGCATAAACAGAATAAGAACATGGATCCATCATGCCTTGTTACCACTGTACATTCTGGTGGTGGTGTAATGGTGTGGGGGATGTTTTCTTGGCACACTTTAGGCCCCTTAGTGCCAATTAGGCATCGTTTAAATGCCACGGGCTACCTGAGCATTGTTTCTGACCATGTCCATCCCTTCATGACCACCATGTACCCATCCTCTGATGGCTACTTCCAGCAGGATAATGCACCATGTCACAAAGCTCGAATCATTTCAAATTGGTTTCTTGAACATGACAATGAGTTCACTGTACTAAAATGGCCCCCACAGTCACCAGATCTCAACCCAATAGAGCATCTTTGGGATGTGGTGGAACAGGAGCTTCGTGCCCTGGATGTGCATCCCACAAATCTCCATCAACTGCAAGATGCTATCCTATCAATATGGGCCAACATTTCTAAAGAATGCTTTCAGCACCTTGTTGAATCAATGCCACATAGAATTAAGGCAGTTCTGAAGGCGAAATGGGGTCAAACACCGTATTAGTATGGTGTTCCTAATAATCCTTTAGGTGAGTGTAGGTACTTTCTCACGTATTTCTTATTATAGTTTCTATAATTTTGCATGGTACAGAAATAAGACTTATTGGTCTGTAATTATCAGGATCCATATTGTTTCCATTCTTGAAGAGTGGAGTCACGTTTGCAACTTTAAAGTCCTCAGGTACCTCTCATTTCTAAAATGATTACTCAAATATGCCTAGTAACGGTTTATAGAGGATATATTTTGTTTCCTTCAATACATGTAAACATACTGCATAATATGGAAGTAATTTGTTGTGACAGAGGCAGAAGCAAACAAAAAACATGTTAAAATGTATAATTTAAAAAGTTGAATCAGACAATTCTAAAAAAAAAGCCTTCTAATAAATAGATGTGTATTTTCTTGGTCTCATTATAGTATAATTAAGAGCTACAGCCTATGCTGGTAGTCATAGGTGAGGTTTACTCATAAGTTCAAGATTTTCTCTTTGCTTTTTTAAATATTTTTGTAATCTTTTATATATTATTTTTATAGTATGTTATGAATTCTCTTTTTGGTTTTGTTTTGTCTTAGCTGTGTTTATGTAATATGATTTTATTGATATTGTGTCTTTCATTAATTATTTTGTAAGTTTGTATTATATGAATAATATATGTAGTAGTTTTATCTGTTATCTCCTATATGTGGAGCCTAAGGAGGTGGGGCCTCCTAATAATGTAGCAGGAATACTGGTCCCAGCAAAAATTTAAGGTGAAGCTGCAGTTCTCAATGTAGTTTCGCCATTGTCTGGTTTGTAATTCCTGACTTTGACTTCCAATTCTTTAGTAATATGGATTTCCTGGCTTCGACTCCTACTTCATTAATAAGGTACTGTCTTTTGGTTTGTGATCCTTGGATTTGTTTTAATTCTGCTTCTTTCTCTTGGCTCACGTTTTCTTATTTTGTTTTTTGAATCCTTCAATAAATTCCTAAAATATTAAAGGAAATCTGTTTCTTTTGTCTGGGACCAAAATTTTGTAATGGTTTTCACTGCCTAAATTCTAGATAATTTTGAGATTTAGCCTTTAAGAGCCTTAGTAGAATTTTTGAGCATGTGCCTTTTTAGTTTGGTGCTAGGCTGCCTGGGGTGAGGTCTGTGTCAGGTCTGGCTTTTGATTGTATTTAAGGCCTACATCCCTTGTTTGAGATTTTTAAGTAGCAGGATTCACAACACTGGAATTACGGGGGACAATGCAGGAGCATATTATGGATGTAATGCCAGTCCATGGTAGGACATGTACAAACAGAGAGCCAGTTTAAAGTGAACATTTAACCTAATATTTATTTCTTCAGGTTTTGAAAGTAAACGGAAGTACCCAGAGAAAATGACAGTTCAACGGCCACTCTCTAGGATCTGAAAGGAATTTAGGTGTACTTTATTGTATTGTGTATTGAGACAGTTTAAATTATCCTCAAGGTAAAATGTAACAGAATTAGAAAGGCAAATAAAATGTAAGTTATATTATAAAAAAGTCAAATATACTGTAAATTAAGGCATGTGATTACCAGTCTCTAAAATGCACTAGTGACACAACAGCTATTTAAGGCAGATCTGGTCACCACTCTACAGAAAAGATACAGAATCTATACAAGAAATTCTGAATTAAATGGCCTGTCCTACTTAGATAAACTAAGAGAATTAAGCATATTTAGTCTTGAACAGAGGGCACTTAAGAGCCTAATCTATACCGAACCACCTCACCGACAAATCTCCTTAATTTATTTTAGGGTAATGAGAATCTGAGGTATGACTTGCAGCATTGGGGTAAGGCAGGAACTAGCCATAAGAGCCCAGTTCAGGGACACGAAAGCAAAAAGATCACTTGTCTGAAATTAACAAGGTTCCAAAAGCTACAATATCAGTGCAAAACTAAACCAATATCCCAGGATGAATACCAAAAATAAAAGTTAAAGAAGCATGTGAAGTTTTAAATCCCTATTTAAAGGTTATTATCAAAAACACAAAAACTGATAGTCAGTCTCCATCTTAAATATTGATGGTCAGATGATGTCACATGTTGCAGCTTCCAACTACTATAACAATTTATTTTTTGTATAGAGATTTTCACTGAGTGACTGATACATGGTAGAAAAAGGGCATCTTTGCCAACAAAAAATGGCCCCGGCCACTCAAAAATAAACACAATTGTGGTGCCCAAGATTATAAATTAGGAAACATATCACAGAATTGTGTCACAGACGCATAATTAAAATGATGATATAAAATACATGCAAATTGGATTCAACCAATCAAAAACCTTAGAATTATAAAAGGCAATGACCACATCAGGATTGAGCTCTGGACACTGGAGGAGACAGGAAGCTGTGCTAAACAAACAATATACCAGTGCATTCCTTATCCAAGTCTTCAAAATTTACTTGTAATGTTGACTCAGCGAACATCTGAATCAATAATTCAGGGACATTGCTGGAAATTTAAGGGAAGTGCATTTAACAGAAGCACTTTTTATAACGCAAAGGTTGTGGGAATCTGGGTACAAACTACAGAGTTGAGATAAAATGAGGGCCAAAATATGTCTACTATGGACAGCAATTACAAGGATCTTTAGATCAATAATGTTTAGTTCATTAGGGTAATTGGTCTCCTTCAGAGTTGCAGGGATCTGGGTTTGACTCTTAGCCAACCAGTTTGTTCAAAGCTTTTGTTTCCACGTTCCAAATATGCATATGTTTGGTTTTCTTCTGATTCTGTCTTGCTGTGGTATAACTGAGTGTGTCTATATTTGCATAAGTGTGCCCTATGACAGACCAATTCAGGGTTAATTTCTGGTTTGCACGCCATGCTTCTGGGTTTCAGACAGGTGATGAAAATGGATGAAATGACTTATAAATAAATCATCTAATCATTTTTATATCATACATATCACAAGGTTTGTTATTGATCAGCTATACATTATTATATGATGCTAGCAGCACCCTGTGTTGCCCGAGTAAGTCATTTTAACACAGAACTATCTAACTTCTACAAAAGGTGTTTCTTAAAATGTCCTCTTCCAGAGACAAATTAAAATAATATATTTCAGGGTTCCAAATCTGTGAAAAGACACTGTCCTTAAAACACACTGCAGTAATAGGGAAGCCCTCCCACACAAGTAGTTCGGGGTCTCTTCCTGACAAAGTGCCTAGTTTTGGTGAGAGTGGACCAGGGATGTGGAATTGTATAAAGAAGAAACACACACAAACATTGAGCTTTACATACTGTATTAAATTGCAGACGAAAACTATGACATAAAAACGAATGGAGGTTGTGGGTGTTTATTACTCATGACCATCATCATCAAGTCCTTCCAAGAGAACCCTAAATACAAAGAGGACTGTTTCATTTATGTTAGGTAGGATGCCCAGAGGGGGCTGGATGCTCCCGTGGCCCGGAACCCCTGCAGATTTTATTTTTTCTCTCCAGCCGTCTGGAGTTTTTTTTTTTTTTTTTGTTTTTTCTGTCCTCCCTGGCCATCGGACCTTACTCTTATTTTATGTTAATTAGTGTTGTCTTATTCTAATTCTTACTTTTATTTCATCTTTTATTTCTCTTTTCTTCATCATGTAAAGCACTTTGAGCTACATTTTTTGTATGAAAATGTGCTCTATAAATAAATGTTGTTGTTGTTACTTAGACAATTAAAGACCGTATTGCAGAGTCCCTTTTCTTATACCCAGGCCTTTATGAGTAGTCAGAAGACTACACGACAGTTTTGATGTATCAAAAAAATAAGATAGAAAAATATTAAGATGACATATACCATCTTCCAGCTCCTTCAACAGTAGAGACTAAGCCAGGTGTGTCAAACTCAGATCCTGGAGGGATGCCGCGGCTGCAGTTTTTATTCCAGCCAATTTCTCCATTAGTACCCAGTTACTAATGCTAACAGGACATACTTTGCTGCCTTACATTTTAATTGTTTCATTTTTAACTTTAACCAGCAGCCAAACCTTAATGACAAGGAGAGTGAGCCAACAGATGACCAGGCCATCTTAGATTTCATTGGCACCTGTGTGTTTCATACGACATCTGTCTCAATAAAATATCTAAAAAGAAAACATTGAAGTCTGCTCTGATTCACAATGCATTTGGATTGTGATCTCAGAAAAAAAAAAGAAAATCAGTTATGGGAATGACTGATGTGGCAAAATGATCACACTAACAAGCCATAGAATAAAATAATGGGTTTCATTAACAACAAAATAGGAGAATGGTTAGAGCGAAAAAGGTGACTTCCAGGATTGTCTGACATCTCTGAGTTAGCTACTCATCTATTAGACCACTTTATATTTTACTATTCTTTTTGCTGGTTACTGTAAGGACAAAAACATAATTAAACCACTTAATTAAAATAAAAGCAAATGAAGTATGTTAAATTAGCAGCAGTAATGGGTTAGTAAATAAGAAAGTGGCTGGAATGAAAAACTGCAGCCACTGCAGCCCTCCATAATCTGAGTCTGGCACCCCTGCTTTAAGCCTTTTCCGTAAAACCACAGGACAGGATGGAAGTTTTCTGTTTTCCATAGCTTCATTTCCTAGACAAAGGAATAGAAGCTCCCAATTAGAAAGTAATATTGAAAGAGTTACATTATTATAAGGAATTTGTATTTCCCTTCCAAAACATTAAAGTAGGGTGTTCCATTTTCTTCCCATAGTCCAAAGACACGCAGGTTAGTTGGAATGGCGATGCTAAACTGAAATCGGTTGTGTGTGTGTGTTCATCCAGCGACTGAGTGGTGCACTCTCCAGGGTGTGTTCCTGCCTTGCACCCCATGCTTGCTGGGGTATAGAGAATGGATGGATGGAACAGGTTAGATTTGTACCTTCTGTGAAAATATTTCTTTGATATTTGGACTTCAGGCTTGATACATTATATAGTTTATGCCTACATTTTGTCATCTACTACTAGAATATAAAAAACGTTTCTGTTTTAACAAAGTGTTTACACAGATTACTGTAGAAACGGAACACACGTGAAATGTGTGTGTTCTAAACAAAGATCTATTATTTCCACTCTAAAACTCCACTTCACTCCCAGAAAATCAATCAAGGCATGAGCTGGGTGAAGTTTGTGCACGTTCTAAGTCGGTGGGGGGATGGAATAGCCAGCTACTTGCAGCTTTTCCTTTATCAGCACATTTAGATGAACAAAAGACGCTGGCAGAGAGGTGAGAACGGTTTTAAGAAGCGATTTAAGGTGGGACGGATTTACGAGTTTTTTCGTAGGCTCTGGTAATTCTAGTGTTAAAGTATCAACGACAAAGCAAAACATGACAATCAGACATTATGAACAAAACAATTTTAGATACTGTATAACCTTGGGTAGTGATATTTGGAAATGTCAGAAATTGTGGAGGACACACAGGTGTTGCTGAACTAAAGATGGAGAAAAGTGCCTAGTAAAATTCCTGTTACTTAAAGCTGGTCAGCTGGCCAGAGCTGCAGATATTTTAAGACCTATCGGGGCAGTATTACACAACATTCTTGAGGCGTCTTCACACCTACTTTGTTTGGAACATTTTTTTTTTCTAAATCTGGAGTAACTGCTTCCATATTCTGGTTTCTTTAAGAAGATATGAAAATGCCAATCACACTGTGGTGCAGATCAAAATAACTGCACCAAGTCCCTTTGGAAATGGTGGTGTCAGAGCAGTGCCAAGTGAGCACTAGAGTGGTTTGTGTGAGGTACGAATGTGATCCAATCTAAATACACAAAATGCTGTTCACTATGGGAGACATTTCAATTAGGTAATTAGGCAATCTGAATATAAAAATAACCCTACACATACTGTACATACAAGTTCACGTAAAAACATCTTGGACAAGAAGCAGTCAATCAGATCTTCCTAACACCTAATTTGGCCCCAGAGACTGTTTTTCTCTTTCACAATTGGGTCAAAAGGCAAAAAAGAAAAGAGTAGATTAATTTGTGATCAGGTAGATAAAACTGACCACATACAGCACTGGTGAGAAACAAATGTTTTGTGTGACCGACAATCAGCTTCACTAATCTTACAGTGCAAGAATGACGCACACAAGTAGGGTGTCCTCTCTCTGCGATCGTACACTGGGGACGCATTAACTTTGATACTATGTAGTAGATGTGAAGCAGACATTTCCAAGAGAACAGTACTAACAGATATTTCCAGGACTAAAGACAGCAGATATGTGATGGAGATAACCTAAATAGAGGTGATGTTCAGGCTATTTGAGAGTAAACATGCAACATCAAAAGTGAAGTTAAACTCCTCCAATACATGTACTGTTTAAATGAACCTGAGACAAATGACAGTACACCCTCGGCAGAGCTTATCATCGAGTCGCCTAGATGAAATGTGCCCTTATTGTAATGCTCTCACTTAAATGATATTCTACTTACAGAGCTCTGCATGGAAAACAAATCACATAACCATTGCAATTGTGCCACTGCACAAGCGCAGCTCTTGTACAATCATCATGACGATATTTACCAGGAAAAATAAAAAAAGTCTACAACAACCTGCAGAGTGTTTATTGTTACTTTTAGTTTGCTTGAAAGTTTGTTGTGTTTGGCACAAAGCAAATGGACTAGGAGTGTGAAAACAGCTTTAAACACAGAGTCCAGTTCAGAGTTGCTGGGAACCTAGAGCCTACTGTTGTCTTGGCACTGCTGGGTACAAGGCAGAAGTAGGCAAAATGCCAGTCATTCCCTGGGCCCAGTCACACATCCATATTGAGCTATTCTGGGCCAATTCAGAATCACTGATCAACTTAACATGAATATTTTAGGGATGTCACCCGTGTTACATCAAATTAAGTCAAGCAACATCAATTTATGTTTATATAACGCTCTTCAGAGTACCATATAAGAGCACTATAACAAATCCAGAGCTATAATACAAATTCCATGATGAACATACATCGAAAAACATTAGCACTTCTGGGGCTACCTAGGTGCAAACTCATGTTTGATCTTAATGACTTGGTACCACCACTGACACTTTAGAATAGGTGCTACCTATAGGTCATCTTGTTTGTTTATCATAATGTCCCATGTCACATGTTGCTCAGACATGCAAGTAAACATTTCATTGTACTCGGTTTACATGATAATACTACTACTACAACTACCGCTTCTACTACTGCTATTACTACTACTACTTATACTACTATACCAATTCGGTTAAACTCACATAATAAAAACACAGGTCATGACAAAGTCGATGAATACTGCAGTGCTGCATTGTTCTTCTTGGTGCCAGCCCAATGAATTCTTGCTCTTTTATATACCTGTTTTAGATACTGTACAGTAGCTCATTATCCTTAGAAGGACTGCTTGCTGTTGTCACACTAGTTAGAATTTGCATGAATTTGCCAGGCTTGGTATTTTTATAGGATGTCTTGCAGCTGGCAGTAAAGCTGCTTATTTGAATGATGGAATGCCAGTTTATTGTGTTGATGACTCAACATTGATGCCATCTCAAGGCTGATGCAAATTGCCAGTGCTATTAGAATATTTTGTTTAAAAGTAGAACGGTTGGAAAGAGAAAATATTTAAAACTCTAGTCAGAGAAAATAAAACTTTGGGGTGGCAGGGCTGCAATACAAGGTGAGACACAAAAATAACCGGACTGGGCTTGGGGCTTTCCTGGAAAACTGTCTGGAAGTCGAAAGGACATGAATCATAGAACTATATCCCCTTCTACACACCCTCTCAAACCGCCGACTGGCTAGTTATATCCTCTGAATAGTCCAGTCAGTATGTGCACAACAATTGCTACACAAGTTGCCACGACAATGTCGGGTGAAACAATCGTAAAGCGAATTAACATCAAATTTCTTGCGAATTTTCTCTTTTTCCATAAAGCAGTTTTTGTCAGACAAAAACATTCCTGTCCTCGATTATCCTCCCTGTTCGCCCGATTTAGCTCCCTGTGATTTTTACTTGTTCCCGAAATCAAAAGTGACCTGAAGGGAACACGTTTTTCTTCAATGGATGAAGTGAAGACAGAAACGGCAAGCCTGTTGAAGAGCCTCAAGTAAGAAGACTTCCAGCACTGTTTCAATCAATGGAAGATACGTATGGAGCGGTGTAGAGATCGAGAGGGGGAATATACAGAAGGTGACAATGTTTAGAATGCTGTAATTCATCAATAAATATAGATTTTTTTACCAATCCGGATATTTTTGTGTCTCACCTCGTAGACAGAAATGTAATCATGTCTTATATAAACATATACTTTTATTTCTTATATTGTCTCATGTTTTTTTATTTTCATATATCCAATATTTATTATAATTTGTATTTTATTTTATTATACAGTATAGTTGCATGGTGGCACAGTAGTTGTCAATGTAGGATTTTCATGTTCTCCCTGTATCTGCGATGGTTCCCCTAGAGGTGCTCCTGTTTTCCCCACTTCCTCAAAGGCGTAGGTGTCAGGTAACCTGGCAGTTCCTAATTGGCTCTGTGTGGGCCTGAATGCACCCTGTGATGGATTGGCACCCTCCTATAAGTGCTAATGGGATAGCCAGTTGCTCATTGTAACTTTGAATTGGATTGAGCAGGTCTCAGAATGTCAAGTCATTTTGTGATGTATCATATTTTGTCATGACTTGAAGGTTTATTTGAGAAGTATCCTGCAGATCGGAGCACTCCAAAACACTATGAGGCCCAGAACCGCTTTGTATTCATGTGAGAAACATGACAACGTTTATCTTTACCGCTTGTGTAACTGTGCACTTAAATAATCTACTAATTGGATTCAGTAGACACTTTTATTGTGATGTGTTGCTTTACCTAGACAATTGATTCATTTTATTTTTTCTCACAAAAAAATATATATATTGACTTCTGAAAACAAATGTGTGTGTGTGTATACAACTATATACTAACAACAAGAGACACGTCCATTCTGTGGTTTTGCCTCGGACGCCAAACTGAGAGATCTCGACGGTAGAGAAGTTTAATAATTGCTGAATACACAGGTCTCAAAATTACTGAATCCACTGGTTTGAGAGCAGAAACTAAAAGGAATTGAAATTGACATGAGGGGCATGTAATGTAGGCGCCAGTACACCGTAGAAACAGGGGAGTGGCTCCTGGAAAGTGGGCAGAATCAAAAAAGATGCCACTGACAGGGGTGTCGTCCTACGTGCCTCAGAATATCTCAGGTTGTGGAATCTGTCCGAGGCTTCAGACGGTCTTGCCTGCAGCTAGACTCTACTGATTTATTCTGCCTTCTATGTTACTATGCCTTCATTTTATCATGCTATATTGTTTTTTCAAATGATTAATGCCATTTCTTAAAGTACAGCATGTCTGTAACATACACCCTGGCATAAGTGCAATCTCTGTTCAAAGCTGCAGTGCCCAACAAAACAAACTTCCATTTGAGGGCAAAAAAGACAATCTGTCTACTGAGGCAATTCAACATCATTTCGAGTGACACTGATAAACGCTCTCTATTTCTAAAGAACCGAATCTGTGAACCTTCAACTTTTATAATAGGGCTTCTAAAGGCATAGAGAAAATTACTGATTGAATTTGTCGTGCCACCACCTTCCTGCCGCTCGCCTTGGATGAACAAGGCAGCAATACTGCAAGTAGAATATGTCCGAGCCTTCATAGCTAATCCCTGTATTTACACATTTTACTCCTTCACCATGGCCGAGTTTTATGCACGTCTACAGAGCAATACAGTATGAGTCAGTAGCAGGAAACACTTCAAGCTTTATGAAAGGGAAACAGAGAGTCTGCACTGTCATGGTGAGTTACAAAGCTGATCTAATGAAGTGCACAGATGCAGAAACAAAGTCAGAGCTACAAAGGTGTAGTAGGAACTCAGCTCAGTGGGCTCAGAATGTTGTAGCATGAATGTTGGCAGGCTGGCAGTGATCTGAGTATGTTATAGCAGGCTGACAGAAGCTGCTGCATTTACAAGGTGGAGCAAAAGATTATGTCTGAGATTACAGTGATAATTTCTATATAAGCATGTGCGCTGATATTTATTTACGCACTCTCTCCTCCAAGGGAAAAAGTTGCATTTTAATGGTGCTGCATTGTGAACAACTGTTCCTATTTGATTTGCTTGTTTGCTCTTCCATTTATTCATTAAAACTACACAGCTTTCTGTATGTGTGCTGGTATTCCTCAAGGAATTTCCATAAGAAAACAGATCTTTGTGAATGGGTGCTTTTTCTACTTTACAAATTGCTAGTTACCATGGGAGAATAATCTCTCTCCTCTTTAGAGGCTGTGGGGGGAATGTACAAAAACATAGATTGATTAATTAATTAATCAAGTCAAGGGCACTGGTGTAGATCAATTAACTTATTTACTTTGAAAATCCTGAGGTGACTGTCACAAGATGTATGTGGATGTTTAAAGTCGGGATGAAAAATCCATGCGAGTAATGGGTTTATTTTTTTCCTTCTTTTGTGTGTGTGTTTTTTTAAGATCACTTGCAATGAATTTTTATAAGCCGAATTTTTTAAAGGCAATATGTGTTGCCAGAGCTTTAAAAATGGGTGCAAAATGTTATTTGTGAGAAGCCAAATACACTATTAGACACAATAAATGAATAGCAGGAGAATTAATATTTTATATGGGATAACCTTCTAAAATTGCTAATTACAAACTGGAGTCATTTACAATATGTGTCTCAATATGTAACAGAAATATTTTAGTAGTTAATAACAGAGGACAAGTATGCAGGCAAATTAAAAAGACCTGATAGTGCAGCAGTGCATTATGAATGAGAACTATAATACATGTACTGTATCTAATAAATAATTGCTCATATTTTGAAATAGTTCCTTTAACAAAACACTCTTCTAGTCATCTGAAACCACTTTTTCATTTGAGGCTCATGAGAAGCTGGAGGTTGTCCTGGCAGCATGAAGTTCAAGGGTAAACCATCCCTGCATGGGATGGAACTGTAGACCACTAATAGATGCATCATATACAACAATATTCACTTTTTTGGGTCAGCAATTGTATATTTTTGGGATATGGAAGATAACAAGATAACTCCAACTGATACAGATAGAACACTGCCATTCAGACAGTGCCCAGGCTCCGAACTGAGCCTAAATACAGGGTGGTGCAGGAAAATGAGGAAATTTTCAATTGACATTCAATGCACGAATAAACACATTACAAAAGACATTTAATGATGACATGTATTGTACAGGATATGCAATTAATGATGGCAATCAATATTCATTCAACCTTCATTTTATGTTTTGAAGAAAACATCATGACGGTGTTGTCCATTTCTCCACACACATTCTGACAGCCTGTTGTGGAAATTCTGCATTGCTCGATGTTAAATGTCAAGTGGAATGCCAGTGATTTCCGCTTCAATCCTCCTTTTCAGTTCAGCAATGGTTGCAGGATGTGTGCAGTACACTTGGCTTTTAAGATGTCCCCACAGAAAAAAAGTCAGGGGCCATGGAATGTAAACTCATTGCGTCTTCCAAAGAATCGTCGAATAGCTGGCATCGATTGTCGGGCAGTATGCGAAGTGGCTCCACCTGGGGACTTCTTTTTTAAGGCTGAACCCAATTCTTCATAGTTACGCACCCATGTTGTAATCTCATGAGCAGATGGGACACGATCGTGACATCCTAACTGGAAATTCCCTTTGCGCAGCAGTCACACTATCACCATTCTCATAAAAGGCTTTCACAGCGAATGCTTGTTGAGCACCACACCACTGCTCCATTATAACTAATGGCAAGGGGTTCTAAATGAGATTGCATTGGTCCCAATCAACTGGGTCGCCAACACCTAGTTCCAAAATTTCCAGTTTCCATTCACCACCCTGTATTTGTGGCTTCATATCTGCAACACTAAACACTGTTTCATCAAGCCTTCTGAAAAATTCATGAATAGAAACAGGCTAGCACCATGTTTAACACTTCCACCTCACAGAATCCTGGGTATGAGTTTTGGTCCTGGTATCTGTGTGTGCACATTTGTGAATTTTGTGTGTGTTTTCCTTAAACATCCCAAAGATTTTCCTTTTAGGGTAACTGACTAAACTAAATTGGCCGACCTAGTAAAAGTGAATATGTCCTAGGATGAACGGGTGTTCTACTCAGAATTGGTTCCTGTCATTCTCCTGATGCTCTGAGAAACCTGAGATGGATTAAGTAGGTTTAGAAATGCACAGATACAATATAGATATTGCCATCCTCACAGCTCAAAAAAATCCAAACTACATAAAAATCAGCCCATGCACCATCTCTGAAGAATTTAAACATTTTGCTGTCATTGTGGGGTTTCTCTGTGTATTCCGGTCTCCACCCACACATCAGAGATGTACCTGTTAGGTTTACAGTTGACTCTGCATTTGTCCAATAGGAGTGAGTGAGGACTGGATTGTGTGAATCAGGTCTGAAAATGCCCTTGGCTTCTGTTTTGTGGTCAAACATATAGTGATAGGCTTTGTTTCACCATGAGGCTGTAAGTGAAAAACCTCATATGTTTGTGGACTTCTGGTGTCCTAATTGTCTCCTAATTTAAATATTCTTTGTTTTACTCTACATTATAAATCAACTGCAAAAATGCACTTTTTACATCACTTAATGTTGCTGTCTTGCTCTCAAGCTGAGAAAAAATAACACTAAAAGGTGATTAATGAACTTACCTGATCCAAAGACGTTAGTGCAAATTTTGTTAAAAGTTGCATTTTCTTTCCTATATTATCATTTGCTACTCTGAATGTTTTTTTAGAGCATCAAATTACCTTTGAGGCATTATGTGTAATTCTGTTTCACATATAATTTCTAATGTCTTAATGTGAATAAATGAAATGGTCTGAGCTCTGGGGTGTAATTCCATGGAAACAGAGAAAGATGTACTATCCAACCATTCTGATGTTTTTCTTTTACTTTTCTAAAATGGATTGCTTGCATCAACCTCGAGGGAAATTTGAAATTGGACAATTTAAAGTTGCTGATCAACCAAATGAGATGAATGAGGAAAACTGCAGGACTGGTAGAAAAAACACATATATACAATAATATTTTTATTCTTATGACACAGAGATGAATATGACACTGAAAAAAGTGTTCGAAAAGAAATTACTCTGTATACATCTTCATTATATACTACACACATATATGTATATACTGATTAGCATCCCGGTTTGGAGTTGCACACCCACTTGTGCTGTTTGCATGTTCTCCACTTTAAATGAGTGTCTTCCAGGTGTGACTGTGTCAGATGCAGCGGGGATAAACTCCAGTTCCACATACAGTACAAAAGAAGTGCAGAAGTGCAGCATGAAACACCTCTGCTGTGCAGCACTCAATATTCTTGTGGCACCACTTGACAACACAGCACTCAAGATTCCTGCTGATGTGTACTCATTACCGGTCACACAACTAGAGCAGAGGAGAAGACCACTCTGGCTTTTCAAAAAATATGTGTGCTACTGTAAGGAGCTGGAAGTAGTCACTTGGAACTGCAAAGGGAGAGCTATGTAACAGTACTGACAACGTGCATCAGCCTGGGGATGACATTCCATCTTGAAAATGAGTTAGCCACAGGGCAGCCTATAAAAACGGTAAGCCAGCCACAGTTTATGAATTCCAACTAGTGCAGCAACAGTGAAGCAGCCATCTAAAGACAGTTACCAAAAATAGAGATGTAAAGAGCAAGAATCCATTGGCACTCAGTGCTGGTGAGCACCAGCATGGCCCCACTATATATTTAATTTTTTACCTGTATATTTTATACAAGTAGAGCATAGGTATCAGAGATGAGGAGTGAAATCCACAGTCTTACCCAACAGGCAACACTGCCTACCTTCCAATGCCAAGCATAACCCTTACACCTTAAAGGACTGGTGGTACTTGTTTAAGTATATTAGTACTTAGAAGGCAACCCAGGAGATCTGATGCATTATCTAACATTGGGCTTACTGTACTAGGCCACCTTACTATAGGAATTATTAACACACACACACATACAGTATGGGTGGCACGGTGGCACAGTGGGTTCGCTTCCCGTGTCCTCCCTGCGTGGAGTTTGCATGTTCTCCCCGTGTCTGCGTGGGTTTCCTCCGGGTACTCCGGTTTCTTCCCACAGTCCAAAGACATGCAGGTTAGGTGCATTGGAGATTCTAAATTGTCCCTAGTGTGTGCTTGGTGTGTGTGTGCCCAGGGTTTGTTTCCTGCCTTGCGCCCTGTGTTGGCTGGGATTGGCTCCAGCAGACCCCTGTGACCCTGTAGTTCAGATATAGTGGGTTGGTTAATGGATGGATGGATGGACACATACAGTATATATATATATATATATATACACCTACATGCACATATTCTCAAAACTGTATTTACAAATTTATGTATTAAGACAATATAGAAATGAAATACATACAGAAACAACAGAATTTCACAAGCTATGTTACTTGTAAGGTCCTGTTTTCTTGATATCTATTAGGTACTGAATCTGACTACATTGTAAGAGTAAAACCATATATAAATGAATTAGGTGTGAAAATGTAAGATTTGGATAATCCAAATGCAGTTCTATTTATGTGGCCTTGTTCCAGAGTATATAAATTTAATTAAAGGGGGAAATGATACAGCCATAGCTAGCTGGACAAGGGCCAGCTGTTATGCTACAGCCCCAGATTTTGCTCCGGCTCAAGTTGATTTTTTGATTATTTATTCTTTTTTCTATTACTTGAACATAATTTGTTATGCTCTTAATTCTGTTTCTGGTTTTGCTTTGTCTTTGCATTTTTGCAATATTTTGATTTTTTTGATATGACGTTTTCTAATTATTTTGCTACTGTGTGTCTTGTTAAGTTCCTATGTATTGTATATATAGTGTTCTTTGTGATTAGGCCTGTCACCATCATGTGACGACTACCCCAGCAAGTATTTAAGGAGACGTTGATGTTCTTTCTTCAGCTTCGGCATTGTATCCTTTTGAGTCTTACATTTCATTTGTAATTTTTGATTAATGGATTTTGTGTTTTGTCTGGTTTTGATCCCTGGCTAATGGTAATGTTTTTGTATTTTGTCTGGATTTGTTTGTTTTAGGTTGTGCATTAAGGCAAAAGTTATTTTTGCTCTATTTATGCTTGTTTTTTCCTATTTCCTATCCTGTGTCCTCACTTTTGTGATTTTTTTTATTAATAAATTAGGCTAAAAATGAATTTATTTAGTTTTGTGGATTTGAAGTTTTATTGTTTTACTCTTCCCCGTTTTGTTATTCTAACAACCATAACCATTCTGGTTATATTTGAACTTTTGTATTTTTGTACTTCTGGGCCTGTACAGGCTGAAGCCTGCATTTTGATTAGCGGCTAGGCTGCCTTGGCTGAGGTCAAATCCAGTGGCCTAGACCTGAATTAAGGGCAGTAACAGAAACATTTGTGAGTGAGATCAGGTTTGATCAAGTGATGGTCAGAGTACAATGTTTTCAAATCTGTCTAAAAAGTAGTTTGGTTTATATTCCTAGTCATAGAAATAAGGAGTTGTTCTTCCAGGTAGATAGGAAGCTGTTTTTAGAGTGGCAACATGGAAGAGAGGGTATGGTGGCATATTTCACGGTCCATTCAGTTAATCACTGTTAGGTAAAACAATTAACAGTTATATTTTAGGATTCCCTTATCCATATTCAGAATTATTCATAGAGTTGCAATAAGCATGGATTCTACACTGCAAAAAGTGCATATGCAAAAACTAGACTAAGAGGACTTTAAATGGGAGTGGTTTTGCTTTTATTTAGCAAAAAAATCTGCCATACAGAGTAAGCAAAATTTACTTGACACAATTTCTTAAAGATAAATAATCATAAATATAAGTAAGTCAGTCAGTCATTTTCCAACCCACTATATCCTAACATAGGGTCATGGGGTCTGCTGGAGCCAATCCCAGCCAACACAAGGCAGGAACGAATTCCCGGGCAGGGCACCAGCCTACTGCAGGGCATAAATATTAATTTTTTGATAAATCAATAATTCTTACAACAAGGAAAACAAGATTTAATGTCATGATACTTTTCACTTGCTTAGATTTCATTTTTTGCAGTGTATTACAACAAACTGGATCACTGAGTGGTTTGGGAAGAGCAAAGCCCATGAGCGGAAGACTCTGCAGCGTGTAGTGAGGACTGCAGAGAGGATCATAGGGATCTCCCTTTCTTCAATTCAGGACATCTTTCAGACACGCAGTCTGCATAGAGCATACGCCATTGTGAAAGACGTCTCTCACCCATCACACGCACTGTTTGACCTCCTGCCATCAGGTAGAAGATTCCGAGGTATTACAACCAGCACAGCCGGGTCCTGTAACAGCTTCTTTCCCCAAGCTGTCAGTCTTTTGAACTCCTACATGTCCCCCAGTACCATATCCCTATAACATCCCCCCAGTTATCTACTGTGCCTCTGCACTTTAATATGGATATTGGGTATTGTTCCAGCTTTTTATTTCTGCATCTTTAGTCTTGTTATATTGTATTGTTGCTCTGGTTTTTGTTAATCTTATGGTGTACGTCAAATGTTTGTTGTTTTGCCTATTCACTGGGGACTGCAAGGAACGATATTTCCTTCAATCATATGCTATGTATGTGAATGAATGACAACAAAAGTGAGTTGAGCTGAGTATTTTAACGCCATTATGCATAAGCCGGAAACCAACCCTGCATTAGAAACTAATCCAGTGCAGGGCACAGCTGCACACACACCCCCAAGCTCAATCTTGCGGGGCCGAATAAAACCTAAAACATGGCAGTGAACAGAAGTAGCAAACACAAAACGTACATTAAAGTGGCTCAGCCAGAAGTTAAATCCAGCCCTGGGAGGCAGTAGGGCTAAGAATAGTGCTATTGTCAACAGACTAAGTTACTCCAAGATGAGTTTTCTTAAAGATTTCATATAAAGATTACACATATTTTCCCAATATTTTATTCCCTAACAAGGTTGTTTTACATAATATGCTACTTTGTAACCAACTTTTTTCGCCTTAAAGCTAGGTCTTTAATTTTCTGGCAGACATATTGCTGTTCTTCACTTCCTGCTCTGCCTCCATAAAACAAACAAACAAACAACAAATCTCACCAGGAAAAAAAAAAAAAAAAAAGAATGAAAAATGAAGCCTCTGTGCAGAATTCATGGCCTTAAAACAAATGGCAAGCCCTGTGGGACAGTGAACAGCGAAACAGTCGCAATGCTGGCAACTAACATGCGCATACTTCCCTGGGCTGCATGACAAATTGCATCTGATTTCTTAACACATACAAGAACAGGGCTCCTAACCAAAACAAAGCAATATGTAACCATTAGCGGCTTCTGCATAAACTGTTTTTCCTGCTAGCTATTTAACTATAATTAAATTATCCTGGTCTGCTGGGATTTGATCAAGGAGTCTCCAATCTTTAGTGTGAGGCACTAGGGACCAGACTGCCATGGCGCCATGTGTTAGATATGCTTGTGTCAGCTGAGGTATGTGCTTCTATTTTTTTCTCAATTAGGAGCTATTCATTAAATGTTGAACTATTTTCATGTAAAACTGTGTTTCATTTTTGGCTACTTTGTTCCACTGAAATCTGAATGCATAATGGTGTAAATCACTGACAAGTGTTATAATGAGGTTAAAATTACAACTTGGAGTACTTGACGGTTTTACACATTTAAAGCGTCCCTGAGCACTACTTGACCCCTAACACATGAATGGGCAAACCAATCTCCATCAGATTGGCATTCCTATAGTGTAACAGTCTTGAAATACTAGAACTTTATTGAGGGAGGAAAAAACTGCTTAATAGCAACTTTTCTTACTTTATTTCTTGTCGATAAACGAACCCATAAAGTTCCATTTTGTAGCAAATTAAAAAGTATAAGAGCATTTCCAAATGTTTCAGGTCTGCAATTATTATATGTTTATTGTGGAGAAAATCCTTGCTGGGTCATTTGCAGTGTGCTACCAGCTCTGGATGATCTGGTCTCAGTATGTGTCTACAGTAACAAGATTAACTTTTGAGTTTGCAGTGCCTCCCTAGCAGCAGACCAAGACTTAGATGAAGCGCAGCTGCAGTGAGCTTCTGGGAGACGGAGAAGGGGAACCAAGTTATGTAGTAACTTAGAGCACCTCGGGATCAGGTTTAATGGACATAATGCAGTGGGTAGTGTTACATAATTAATTTGTTTCATTTGTTAAAGCTTGGCACATAATGCCAATTATAACATCTATGTACAGTAATGGGAAATGAGTTTCAGACAGACAATTATGTTTCAGATTTGATTATAACATGTACCTTTCATCATCAACACTTTCCGTGTATGGCTTTCTGAGCCTTTTCATATGTGCGAAGTGAACAACATTCACCTTAATAAAAAGATAAGTTTCTGTGTGTCCATGTGGTTGTTATCTCTCTGTGATTTCAAAAGATGGTGCATCACAAACATTTGTAGTAATAAAATGCATTGCATTTGCCATCACAAACATTAACACTGCTTTTACAAACCCCATACCTAACAGCATATAACAGAGACATACACATTGTGCATTAACAGTAAAGTCTATGTTGATAACTTAGATATCAACCCATCTTATATGAGTAGCACAGCTAGTTTACAATAATGACAGTCACACTCATTTGAGCTAATGTAGCTTAACAAATGCTATCATTTTTTATGATGTTTACAAGAGGATGTGCTCTATCCCTTTAAATCGAGGGGAGTGTATAGCAGCACTTTAGAGAACAAGAGACATTAATTGCTGGCATGCCTCCTTTAACAGACAATCAGATAGCCAGCTGAACAAACTGAGGAGAAACACAAGGCCAAAACAAGACGAGCTGCAGATTAGTTAAACTTGGTAAAGATCTTGTTCCACTGTTCACTGAGACAGCACCTACAGACGTCAGGAATATTTTCTCTTATTCCCGTACAACTTAGTCTGGTATTGATCTGCTGCTAGTACAGCACTATCCCAGATACACTGCAAATGACTCGATGAGTTACTTAATTTATATATATAGAGGCAGTGCCGGATTAAGGTGGGTGCTATTGATGCTGCAGCATTAGGCCCATTCCTGAAATAGGCCCAGATGAAAATAGATGAGAATTTTCCGGAAGCTGAACAGTTTTTCTTTGCTATATTAACCTCAAAATAATTCTTAGAATGAATTTTGGAGTCTGAGTTTTGGACGCTTAGACACAGCATTACTTATTATACAGTTACTATTGTTCTTTGCTCTGTGACGTAACCATAACGTCGTTGTGTTTATTGTTAACCGAAGATTTCAAGTTAATGCTATCAATTTTATGTTAAACAGTTTACTTAGTAATTTAGCTCTGTTTTTTGCATAATCTTGGGGATTCTTGCCACTTTATTATTGTTCGGTAAGTGCCACGTAGTAAATTTTTCACCTTGAAAGTTAGTTGTACAGTAAAAATCGATAGCTATTTAAATGGTTATCTGTAAAGGTAAAACTAAAAGCCAGCCCGCAGGCCAGCATGGATGTTTGAATTTTTAAAATCCTCTTTATTATTATTCATGTTCAATAAAGGCTGGCTGGTTGCGTCGCAAGCAATTAAGGTTCCTTGGTCGGTCTGAGTGTGCATGTACAGTGAGTGTCGAATACACATGCACCAATGCCAATTTCTTCATTTTGTAAAGCACTTTGAGCTACATTTTTTTTGTATGAAAATGTGCTATATGAATAAATGTTGTTGTTGTTGTAGCTCACCTCACAGTCACCTCCACTACAGTATGCTGCCTGCAGCGTCCGCCCACCGAGAACGAACATGGTGCGGCCAAAGGCGGGTAGTGAATCGCCCAACACCGCCCCCATTTAACAGGCAGCCATCCGAGGCACACTACAATGGTACCCCACGCCGCCCCGTTCACCCTCAATGGCCTCCGTTCAGCCACAACAGGGTCACCGCTTGCAGCATTACCAGCCGCCCACCGAGAACGTACAGGGCAGCCATGTGTGGTGGGCGGGCAGTGAAACTGGTTGCCGGCGGGAGCCGCCCGAGGGACACTACACTGCGTGAGCAGTGAAATTGCCCCCCTCCAGCCTCTGTCCAGCCACCACTTGCAGTGTCCCCAGGTCGAAGATGACGGGGTGACAGTTGCTGAGGCGCATGCGTTGCAGCTGCAGCCCCATTCGTAAGTCGTAGGTCGGATGTCCGTTACCTGAGGACTACCTGTATATATATGTGTGTATATATATATATATATATATATATATATATATATATATAAATATATATATATATATATAATATCATTGTTTATTAGGCAATGGTACAAATTACTAACCAGAACACTTGCCCACTCAGAAGTGACTAATCTATCCATTCTTCTCTTAACTGATTTTTATACTGTTGCAGAGGCTGGGTTTGTTATGTATAAATTTTGACCATGGTGCATAGCATCTGAGCATACTGAGGTGCTAGTGACAAGAAACAGAGTGGTGAAAACACTGCATAATCACCAGGTCAGGGTTTCTAACAGAAATTTAATACTATAATATGTTCAGAATACAGAACAATTAGTATTTAACTTCTAACGTACAAAGAGAAACCTTGTGCAGTGAACAAAGACACTGCTGTCAAGCAGAAAGTTGGACGGTCCTTGTCACCTTTCCTTCGGCTGCTGCAAACACTAAAGCAAATAAATATAATTTTGACCAGATATGTGGGCATATTGAGGCATGCAATCAGTATGGACTACACCCTCATCGACATAAAAAATTATGCACATGATCTTGCCAGCATTAAATTTCTTTGTTGTGAGAGAATAACCGTGCTTCCACTGCTTTGATTATTGTTTGAACTCTAGATGAACATGCAAGTAAAAATTTACCATTGTCTTGCATGTGCACCTGGGGATCACCTTCCTGGTTCTGCTGAGGTAAGTAGTACCACGATGGGACGAGAGGGGGTGCTCATGCTAGAGAAGCCACCAGGAGAGGGATACTGACCTGATTCCAGCTCCTAGAGCCAGCCCTGTGCTACTAGTCAGGGTTCTATAATAACCAGAAAGTCCTCAGAGGAGGTCATCTGTTTTTTTGCTCTTGGCCAGAAACAAGCTTCTTTAAGAAACCTGAACCTCCACAAGTTGAACCCTTTTTGTTGAACTGTCCAATGCGTTATGGTTTTCTGTTAATAATGTCATTGAACACAGTTTCTGTTTGTTATTTTCTTTCAATTAAACGGTTACAACCAACCAGTTTCTGCCACAACATTTCAAAGTGACTTGTGCAATTCTGTCCAACCAGTCACACTGTGTGTGTATCAATACTACTATTACTTCTTCTGCAATCACTATTTGCAAGAATGTTTTTATGTAAGTACAATTTTATTAAACATATGTGAGATTTTTATCTTGTAAAGAAATTGGTCTTAAATAAGTAAATGAAAAAGAAGTTTCATGTGTTCACTCAGGTGCCTTTATATGTAATACTAGCTCTCCTCCATGGCTTCACCCACGTAGTCGTGAAACAGGACAAACTTTAAAAACAATAAACAAACAGGTATCGTTAGCTAAGCAGAAGCAAGGTAAACTCCAAAATGTGGTGAGAGGTAGACCGACTCAAACGGAAGCTGGCGCATGAGTGAGGAGGACCCCGCCAGGCTCCCCACTCCTGACGTCACGCGTCCCCCTACCCTTGGCCCTCAACGAATATATCGCTCCTGGAAGTGAACTATGATAAGTCGCAAATTATAAAACAAGTTAGAAAAAAACCCAATCTAAATTTGTTAAGTAGTTCTTTCATGAAAAGCGAACACACGGACAGACAGATGTTGGATTTTATATACATAGAAATTAGATTTTGGTTAAAGACCAAAAAACATTTAGTGACATAAATTAACAGTAATAGAGGAAATCTTAATGTGCGAAAATACCTTATAGTGTCAATTATTATGGAATAAATTACCATTAAAAGGCAAATTTTTGAATTTTGAATTGATATTTTGCAAATATATGGTGAATAGTGTTGAACAAATTATGCTGGGCCTGTTATTTTTATAATTGTTCCTATATTCTTCTTATCAAAGAGAAATATGTTTTAAAAGTTTTTAAAGTAAGTGATCTTTAAAAAAGTTAATTATTTACATGATAATAAAAGGTGCCATTTTGCTTGACTTCTCATTAGCCATCCATAATGGCTAACATGGTACAACATCCTAGTACTACATAATCCTTATCTTAAAGAAGCATTCTTTAAAATGCTTATAGTGATCTTTTTAAAACAAAATAATGTGTTATTAAGTGTTACTTCAAACCACCGTGATATGTTGCCACATCTGGGCAATGCCAGTGAGGTACGAGAATTACATCCAGGCCTATTGTCCTTCTGCCACCTGGCAACTTAATGTGACAACAGGTGCAAATAAAAAGTTAAGTTTTATGTGCAATGGGATGTTTCGATTGAAGCACTACGCTGTTAGTATTGATTAGCAAAGACTGACCGTCACAGAGAGGATGGGGTCGATCCAAGTTGTATTATAAATGTCTTGTGTCACATACGTGCGACTAGGTAGACGTTGTATGGAACAAGCAAAGGTAATTCCATGTCAGGCTAGGGGGTGGCGGGGTGCGCTAAACCTTCTCCTGTTATCTTCACAGACCAGCCGTGGGAAAACCTGTCTGATTTAAAACAGATGACATCACTTCCAGTTCCGGCACCCAGAAGAATATCACTTCCAGTTCCAGCGCCTAGAAGATTATCACTTCCATCTACTCTGACTAATGAAGAATATCACTTCCAGTCCCCTTACATCACTTCCTGTCCTATCCCTTAAAACTGCCATCTTGAAAAAACCATCATCAATTCTGTTTTGGGCTCGGTATAGAGAACATCTCTGTATTCAAACAAAGAATCTTTTGCAGCCAGGAATAATATACGGGTGGCTGCCCCAAACCTTTTTAAGTGTGTCGAGTCATTTCCTTTTACACTTGTTTCCACATTGTTCCCAGAGCCCACTAGGTGAGGGAAACATTGGGAGTTGCGGCAGAAAGTGCACTTAAAAATATTTCTAACATAATGGACAAATCAAAACTTCATTTGGGTGAGTTAAGGGAGCCTTTATCTGACACTTTCCTCTCAATATAAAAATCCATGAGTGTTTACATGATCCTTATCTCAGAGAAACATGTTTCTCAATGTTTCTTCTTCAGGAAAGTTCAAGTACAATCAATCAATAAATAAAAACTGTACTTTACTATTTAAATTTGATTAACTTCACTTCCTCAGTTGACATTTTTAACATTTCCTCCTTTAGCTTCAAACGTTCAGGGGTTGCCAGATAACCTGATCATTATCTGAATGCTCCAGCATTTTCCTGATATTTTAGGAGAGAAGTATCCAAAAGGCTTAAGGTTAAGTTTCAAAAATAACTATATAAATTGTGGTCTGGCTGAACTATAAAAAGTATTTATGTATCCATTTACCCCTAACAACAATATCAGGTCAGGTCAGATCAGGTTGGGGAGCATGCACTGAAACAATGCGTTGCTGCACCCACCACACGACAAAACAGCTAGGGATCCTGCTTGACAACCCCCCAGACAAACATGCAGTCCAGCCCAGCCCTCCAGAGATGACCATCTATCTACCACAGCCAGGTGTTATGTGGGCATCTCCTTGGCCTGGTCCAGTCGCTTGGATCCTCAATAGTGAGGATCACCCTCTGGGAATCACTCCACATGGCCATAGTGTCGTAACTGATGCTCCCTCACAATTCTGGTAATGTGCATCATTTGGGAATCCATGAGCAACCAAAGAGACACAAAGTCATACCGGCGGTACCCAAGGACTCTCCAAAGAGACACAGTACCAAAGGAGCCTAGTCTTCATCTCAGGTCACTGGATAGCGTCCATTTCTCGTAACCATATAGCAAGAGAGGAAGCACCAAGACTCTAAAGACTTGGACCTTCGTCCTTTTGCAAAGATATCAGGAGCGTCATACACTACATTTCTGCAATCTCATGACCCCCCATACTCTCCCAATCTGTCTACTGACTTCACAGGAAGAGTCACCAGAGACTTGATGTTCACCAATATGTGATCGGGTTATTACATTATACATTTAGCTGACAATTATAAACTAAATGGATTACAAGATCAGGAGATGTTAAACTCATAATACACATATATTTGACAGCTGCAGCACAGGCTGGTTGAGCTGAATTGTTCAGGGTTACAGATGGAACAGCCTTGGTGTTTAGTCACTATTATGTGTTTACATGATCATTAGCTCATGCAAATGAAATGAAAAGATCTGCATGTTTGAAAATTGTTCAAGACTTCAGTTTAAATTACTCTAACAAAACCAAATTAATCTGTCTCTATCTCTCTTTTGCTTTGTGTTTCTCCATATATTTGATCTTCCTTACAGCAAAACTCTTGTTATATGACATATCAGTGTACCACAATTGCATCACTCTTTTCACATTGACTAAGACTAGTTGTCACCAAGATCCATGGCATAAATGTATTATATCTAAAACTAGTAAAAAAAAAAACTTTGTTTTTTTCAGAGCATATAAATACCAATTATCAGAAAAAAACTGTAAAATTAGTAGAATCAACTTTAAAAAAAAAAAACACAACAATTAACCATGAGGTGAATAAAACGTATTAATTCTCTATTACTCTCTGCCCTTACAAATTGACTAATATTGCTTACTTCTTTTCAACCAGCAAAGGTGAACCAAACTCATTCAGTTTTGTGGCAGCTTATCTCAGTTAGCAGAATTCTTAGTGATTAAAATGGCTGCTTTCTGGACAACATAGTAAATCAAAGTGAAATTCCCCTGTTCTTTATTCAGTTAAACAATTACCTTAGTGTCATCCCCGGTACCTGTCAAAGACAGGTAATAGAATAACTAAAATATATTTGCTCTCTCTTGTCCTGCGTGTGCTTTCAGCACCTTTCCTCTGTATTTGTGCATGTGTCTGAACTTATCTTCACCGGAGCTCCCTTTCTCAAGCGCACTCCTGTAAAGCCTGCTTCTCAGATTCTGTCATTATGTTCGAGACACCTTTCTCCTGTCCTGTCCCATTTTATACTTCCTGTCTTTGATGATAACTCTCCCAGAATACGCCTTTACTCCTTGTTGTGTGTCTTACACTCACACTTCCTTTTCTGTCACATTACCAAAGGACCAATCACTCCAAAGTCATACTGACCAATCAGATTGCTCTTGGGGGAAGGAAAAAAGAAACCTTAGTGTTTAATTATATTGTACATTTTTATGTTTTTTAAATAATCAATCATCACACGTTCATTCTCAAATCTTCTCATTTCAGAATCATCAGGAGCCTTAGCCTGCAATGGTGACATTGGGCATAATTTAGAGGAACAGGTCAAGATGGGGCACACGTTCATCACAAGGCTCTTTTTATATATAAAAAATATATAAATACTGTATATATTTTAAACAACAACAAATCTGGGCGGCATGGTGGAGGAGTGGATAGCGCTGCTGCCTTGCAGTTAGGAGACCCAGGTTTGCTTCCCAGGTCCTCCCTGCGTGGAGTTTGCATGTTCTCTCTGTGTCTGTGTGGGTTTCCTCCCACAGTCCAAAGACATGCAGGTTAGGTACATTGGCGATCCTAAATTGTCCCTAGTGTGTGCTTGGTGTGTGCGTGTGTGTGTCCTGCGGTGGGCTGGCGCCCTGCCCGGAATTTGTTTCCTGCCTTGCGCTCTGTGTTGGCTGGGAATGGCTCCAGCAGACCCCCGTGACCCTGTAGTTAGGATATAGTGGGTTGGATAATGGATGGAATGGAACAACAAATATATAAACAACATCAGAGAAACAAAGTAATTCTTTCTTCTCCTAAATATGTATGGACAAAAATAAATGCTGATATCACTAAATCCCAAACATATCTGTATAACCACACATCATCCACCATCAACTCTTATTCTCTTCCCTTCTCTAGGATGTAAAGGGTGAATGGCAAGTAGAGAGAGAAGGAGCTTAAAACTGAAAAAAAATGCTTAACGCTAAACATTTCCAGGCATATTAGAAATTGTATTCTCAGTCCTTATTTGTGCAGTCAAGTCAAACAGGTCAAATTATAAAACAAACAAACAAACAAACAAACAAACAAAAAAAACCTCCATAGCAGACCAATGGATGCTCACAATTAAATGAGAAACATTTTCAGTCCTGAAAGTCGCTCCAAATAATTAGGATTACAGAAGTGGATGTGCCAGTGTTGATGTGTCAATCAATAATGAAGCTTTCAGCTTTAAGCTATAAAGATTTATGTTACCCAGAAAAAATACTGATAAAGGATAAATTAGAGGTGCCAAAAAAGATAAAGAGAAAGAAGCTTTGAATGTAGAAACACTGGTGTAGCAATGGCTTGTGCAGATTGTACATGCTAGGGGGGCCCACTCTGGGCCATATAGATTTTTTCAAAAAATTTGTAATAACTAAAACAGTGTTTTCACAGTCTTGATGCAGTGGCTTCAATGATCAATATCTTGTTACCATCAACTCTGACCTTGATGGCTTACGACGAATTGTATGCTGCTGCCGATCCTCTCATTGAACGCTATAGCACCGAATTTTCACTGGCGTTTTGCGCTCTATTGTTGTCATTTCATGTATGTTTTTAATCCATCCAGTCAACCAAGTCGACTGTTTTCAAAGTAGCTGAACTGTTGCTGATAGATCACTTTGCACTGTTGTCTACTTTCAGCGATGTTTGCAAGTTACATGTTACTGCTGACTATACCAGTGACTGTTGCTGCTTGTGAATGATCGTTCTCCAAGTTAAAACCCTTTAAAAATTGCCTCAGAGGCACCACGTTGCAAGACAAAGTTAGTGGCTTGGCAGTACTCTCAATCGGAAATGAGCATACAGACAACTTGACGTGTCAAACATTGTTGAGACTTTTGTACAACAGAAGGCACGCAAGTGAGCATTTTAAGGTACTAGTGATATTAGAAGTAATATGATTTGTGACTTGTCTCGAGTTCCGTTTTTGTAAGCTTTAACAGTTTAACAAAACTGAACCATAGCCCTCTCACCCAGGCCTATAGAGGACTGATGAAGAGCATTCTCACCGTAGGCATCACTGTCTGGTATGGGAACACCACACAGGCAGAGAGGAAGGCTTTGCAAAGAGTCATAAAGACTGCGGAGAAGATCATAGGGACACAATTTCCTTCCATGGACTTTATGTATGCACATCATTGTCGGAAAAGAGCAGAGGGAATTATCAGGGACTTATTCCATCCAGCTCACTCTCTGCTCAGACAAAAAAACTGTATGCACAATTTGAGACACAGCAGAGCCGACAGCATCATCACTCACAGTTTTTCAATAGCTTTTTTCCCACCACAGTTAGAGTGATGGCAAAACAAATTTACTGAACATGTGAAATAACCCCACACTACTTCACTTCACTTGTCACTAAATTAAACTGCTAAAAACACATTACTTTAACATGGCTTTCCCATAACTTCATTTTAGTTTAATCCTGATGCTCTGTATATTCAATTAATTATCATTGCTATTCATGGTGGCTCCAAAATTCGTACTAACCCCTACTGTCTCTTCTGTTCTTTATCCAGTTTTCTGTGGTGACGATCTGCGCCACCACCACCTGATCAAAGCACCATGATGTTCCTACATTGATGGATTAAAGGTCAGAAGTCCACGTGACCGTCATCATCAAGTCCTTCCATGAGAACCCTGAATACAAAGAGGACTGATCATTTATGTTAGGTAGAATGCCTAGAGGGTGCTGGGAGGTTTTGTGGCCTGGAACCCCTGCAGATTTTATTTTTTCTCCAGCCGTCTGGAGTTTTGTTTTTGTTTTTTCTGTCCTCCCTGGCCATCGGACCTTACTTTTATTCTATGTTAATTAGTGTTCTCTTATTTTAATTCTTACTTTGCATTTTTTTCTCTTTCTTCATCATGTAAAGCACTTTGAGCTACATTATTTTTATGAAAATGTGCTATATAAATAAAGGTTGTTGTTTTTGTTGTCGGTCTCTCATTCTCTCTCTTTCTTTCCTAGGTCACGAAACGGAAGCGGAAGTAGAAGCAGACAATGGCCAACAGTGAGATGAATCGCGTTGCCGTCGTCGTCGAACTCCTCCAGGCACTCGACAAACAGATTCAGAAACTCCTGTCCAGACGAAGGTACCTTAGAGACTTGAAGGCTCGGCTGCTGGATAAACCATCCTCGACATCTGAAGTCGACGTAACATCAACCCCACCTTGTGCCGCTCAATTTCAAGGGCAAGTAAGCTTCAACGCCGCGCCTCGTAGGAGCGACGACGACGCCGATGAAGACCTCGGCGTGTTTCAGCTATGCAGGCGGGGGTTCAAGGCTAGAACACCTCCATCGGCACAGGCGAGCACCTCAATCCAGAACCGGTTCGACCCTCTCCGCTTCCCCAGTTTGCCTTCAACCCCGAGTGATGTAATTGTGGTAGGTGATTCGATTGTATGAAACCTCAATATCACATGCCCTAATAGAGAGTCTTTTGTTTCTTGTTTTCCTGGTGCTCGAGTCCGAGATGTGATGAGACGTGCGCCGACCATCTACGAGAAGCACAAGAGGGCAGTTGGATCCATTATTTTACACACCGGCGTAAACGACATTAGGCACCGACATTCGGAGGTTCTCATGGCTGACTTGGCAGCACTAATTAAAGACACGAAGGAGAGGACCCCATCAGCAAAAATCTTCATCTCGGGTCCACTACCTCTCGTCAGACGATCAAATGAATACTACAGTCGTCTGCTGGGATTAAACAACTGGCTGAAAGGCTTCTGTGAGACTCAAGACATCGGGTTCATCGACAATTGGGACCTCTTTTGGGAAAGGCCATGTTTCTTCAAGCGGAATGGCCTGCATCCGAATAGATTCGGCGCCCGGGTCCTCTCCGAAAACATCGCTAAGGTAATTCGTCTATCTTGACTGTCTATTTCTACTTTAAACCCCTTCTGTAATGCTACTGCTTTTCTAGGACATAATGGCTTAACAAAGTCTTCCGTAAAAGTGCACAACATTAATAATCTAATAACCAATCTTAATGCACGTAAAAAATCTAGGCAGTGCGGCATAAACACCAATAATTTAATTGCAATTACTACTTTAAATCAACAATGCATTAAAACTATAAAACACATTGTAGATTACATAAAAAATACACACAGAGTGGCGTTAACAAAAATAACTTAGTTTCTGCTCCAAATACCAATAATGCGCATAGAATTTAGCTCTGCCCCTCCGAAACATTAAATATGGCACTATTAAATGTTAGAGCTTTAACTAACAAGACGTTTTTTTATAAACGATCTTATTAGTGATAGAAACATTGATTTTATTGCACTAAGTGAAACGTGGCTTAACTCAGACGGCACGGCTGTTTTAATCGAATCTGCGCCTCCGGATTACAGTTTTACTCGTGCAGACCGCCAGGGAAAAAAGGAGGGCAGCTTGGCAAACATTTACTCGAGCCGGTTAAAGTGTAAAGATGTTAGTTTTGGTAAATTTAAGTCCTTTGAGTATCTCGCCGTTGTTATTCATGGAGATTCTCACGTTCTAGTATTATCCGTGTATAGACCTCCTAAATTTAACGCATCTTTCTTTGAGGAATTCTCTGACTTAATGTCAATTTTAATTATGAAGTATGACACACTCTTAATTGTCGGCGACTTTAACTTTGATATCGATAATCAGTGTTACCTAAAAGTAAAGGAATTCATGAACCTCCTGGACTCTTCTGATTTGAGACAGCTCGTTAATCAACCTACACATAAAGCAGGTCACACGTTAGACTTAGTAATTACCAAAGGACTAAAAGTTGATGTGAAGCAAATCATTGATATTGGTCTATCAGACCACTTTCTTTTACTATTTAATATAGAAATAATGATAGAAAGCATTCATGAGAAGCGTATTGTTAAAAAACGCTTCTTTGACTCATCAGCAGCTTTAAAACTTAAAAACATTCTAAGCAATCAGTCCGTTTATAGTGCAAACTATAATAGCAAGGATAATGCAAATAGTAAGGTGGAAAACTTTAATTCTAAAGTAAGAGCTGTTGTTGACATTGTTGCACCTTCTTCTAGCATTGTTATTCCATGGAAGACCCAAAGAGTGTCTGATTTAAAAAGAACATGTCGTAGAGCTGAGCGTAAATGGAGGAAAACTAAACTAACTATCCATTATGAGATATTGAAGGTTAAAATAACAGAATACAATAACACAGTCCATCTTGAGAGGGGCTGCTATTTCTCTAAGATTATAAATAACAATGCTAGTAATCCCAGAGTCTTATTTTCTACAATTGATCGTCTGTTAAACCCAGGTAACACAAAGGAATGCCCCCAAAATACTTACAGTGAAACCTGTGAGAACATTGCTGTATTTTTCAATCAAAAAATTAATGATATCAGAAATAACATAGTACATCTCCCCAACACTGCGGAACCTCCTAAGCACCAGTACTCCATTACAAACAAATTAAATTCTTTCTCCAGGATAGATTTACCTGATTTACATAGAATAATCTCTCAACTGAAACCCTCCACCTGTGTCCTTGACCCAATACCAACAAGGTTTTTCAAGGAAGTATCAGGCGTGCTAATTGATGATATTCTTGACATAGTAAATTCGTCATTAAATACGGGTGTCTTCCCAGACTGTCTTAAGACTGCTGTAGTTAAACCCCTACTCTAAGAAACTAAGAAAAATTTTCTCTAACCTGCCCTTCTTAAGTAAAATTCTAGAGAAGGCAGTCATTTTGCAGTTAAATGACCACCTCAATAAACATGCTATTCTTGATAAATTTCAGTCAGGTATTAGAACAAATCACAGCACAGAAACTGCACTCGTTAAAGTAGTAAATGACTTGCGGGTAAATGCAGACAGAGGCCATTTATCTGTTCTCATCCTCCTAGGTCTGAGTGCCGCATTTGACACCATTGATCACAATATTCTTAGAAATCGCCTTAGTCAATGGGTGGGCCTCTCTGGCAGGGTCTTAAATTGGTTTGAATCCTACCTGGCAGGGAGAAAATTCTTTGTTAGTTGTGGTAATCACAACTCAAAGACACATGATATTCTATATGGTGTTCCACAAGGCTCTATCCTGGGTCCGCTGCTCTTCTCAATCTATATGCTTCCGTTAGGTCAGATTATCTCAGGTTACAATGTGAGCTACCACAGCTATGCTGATGACACACAGCTGTACTTATCAATAGCTCCTGATGACCCCGACTCTCTCGATTCACTAACACAATGTCTTACTGGTAATTCTGAATGGATGAATAGTAATTTTCTCAAGCTAAATAAAGAGAAAACTGAAATTTTAGTGATTGGCAATAATGGATTCAATGAGGTTATCAGAAATAAACTTGATGCATTAGGATTAAAAGTTAAGACAGAAGTAAAAAACTTAGGGGTAGCTGTTGACTGTAACCTGAATTTTAAATCGAATATTCATCAGACCACTAGGACAGCATTTTTTCACTTAAGAAACATAGCAGAACTTAGACCTCTTATATCATTGAAAGATGCTGAGAAATTAATTCACGCTTTTGTTTTCAGTCGACTAGATTACTGTAACACACTCCTGTCAGGACTACCCAAAAAAGACATAAATCACTTGCAACGAGTGCAGAATGCAGCTGCTAGAATCCTAACTAGGAAAAGAAAATCCGAACACATTTCTCCAGTTTTGATGTCACTACACTGGTTGCCTGTGTCATTCAGTATTGAATTTAAAATACTGCTTATGGTTTATAAAGCCTTAAATAATCTCGCTCCATCTTATATATCGGAATGTCTGACACACTATATTTCAAATCGTAACCTTAGATCCTCAAATGAGTGTCTCCTTAGAATTCCAAGAACAAAACTTAAAAGAAGTGGTGAGGCGGCCTTCTGCTGTTATGCACCTAAAATCTGGAATAGCCTGCCAATAGGAATTCACCAGGCTAATACAGTAGAGCACTTTAAAACACTGCTGAAAACACATTACTTTAACATGGCCTTTTCATAACTTCACTTTAACTTAATTCGATACTCTGTATGTTCAATTCATCATAATAACTATTCATGGTGGCTCTAAAATCCGTACTGACCCCTATTCTCTCTTCTGTTTCTTTTTCCGGTTCTTTGTGGTGGCAGCCTGTGCCACCACCACCTACTCAAAGCATCATGATGCTCCAGCATTGATGGACTGAAAGCCAGAAGTCCACGTGACCATCATCATCGAGTCCTTCCGTGAGAACCCTAAATACAAGAGGACTGTTTCATTTATGTTAGGTAGATTGTCCAGAGGGGACTGGGCGGTCTCATGGTCTCGAATCCCTGCAGATTTTATTTTTTTTCTCCAGCCGCCTGGAGTTTTTTTTTTGTTTTTTCTGTTCTCCCTGGCCATCGGACCTTACTCTTATTCTATGTTAATTAATGTTGACCTATTTTATTTTCTTACTGTGTCTTTTATTTTTCAATTCTTCATTTTGTAAAGCACTTTGAGCTACATTTTGTATGAAAATGTGCTATATAAATAAATGTTGTTGTTGTTGTTGTTAATGTAAGTGATGAGTGATAAATGTGAAATATTTTAACTGTGCAATATCTGCAATATAATTGTATAATTTTTTTTCGTGTAGATATTATCACCTTTTTGTATAGTGTTGGTATAATTCATAGCATGTATTATCTTATTGTTTATTTATTTTTTTAAATGTTTACTATGATGACTCTGAAAGAGCTCTGCACAAGAATTCCAATGTGCTTTGACTGTTAGTTTTATGCACAAATGGCAAATAAAGAAACCTTACCTTACTTTATCTGTTTTATTGTGTACCTTAGTATGGCTTACTGTGCATCAGTGTCACTACTGTGAGGATTTGTGAGCGTCGCCACTTTATGATGTCCATTTTCTCAAAACTTGCATAAAACAGGTCGATTGTAATAGTATCCTGTAAGGCGGTGTTGTCGTTTTAATTTGTTATAAATTGAACTTGCTTCATTTCATAGCACAGAAAAGATTTTACTTTAGCTTACGTTATATTTTAATCATCTTCTTCCACAAAGTTGTCTTGGAAAAGTAAGCAGGTCCACATTTTACATATATGCATGTACTACTACTACCCTCACCTCCCACATTCCATTCCCACAATTTATTTTATTTTTGCTGACTTACAGCAGCTGTAATAAAGCAATTTAAATTTCATTTAGAGAGCTGGTTTGTTTGTCACCAGTGTGTGATCTGACAGTGACACGGTCGCAGACACCACTGCCCACCCAGCCTCTAGGATCTAGTTATGAATAAATTACTAATAGTTATGATACACAGGAGGGGTCTACCTTAGGGCGCTGCACAGGAGCCTTCAGCAAGCTAGCAATGCCACTGTGTAGAAGGTAACAAAAAGTATCAGAAACCTGCAACCAATAGGGCTAAACAGGAGGGCAAATTCGAAAAAATTTCAGAGAAAGTGGCCAGGTGTCCTAAAATGATGGGGAACCAAATGGGGAAACATGTGTAGGAGTTAAGCACAGTCTATGAAGCCACTAAAACTGTGGAAACTGCTAATTGTGTTCTTTTAGAGCATAGTACTACGTTTTTAAAGAGTTTGCTCCATCAGTAGAACTAATTACAGGCTTCTAGCTTAAGAGCACAAGACCAAATCTTAATTATGTCAACTCTCTATCATAATAATTGCAGAATAATTTATAATTGGAATAAAACGCCCTCTATAGAAATGCTCAATGTATACAGTTAATGTGAAGACTGATTGATTCAAGATGATGACAGAACTGAAAACAGCCCCTACCATTGACAGTGAGTGATACTTCTCTCTCATCCGCTCCCACTCGGGGCACAACAGCTCGGCAGACATATTTCCCAGCATCCTCTTGCCTCACCGCTTTCAGCATTAGAAAATTTTCATTACTCAGCACCTGCAATAAAACAAAGGCCATATTGACAATGTGCACTGAACATTAGTCTGCTGATATGACAGCAAACTGGGTAATTTACAGGTTCAAAGACCTTTATTAATTATTAAAGTCCATAATATATAGAACTGCCCAAAAAATAATGGAATGTAGCAACAATGACTTAGAAAAATGTTTTCAAAAGGTAAATATGCTAAATAAACGTGTGATTCATGATGAAAAGAGCAGAAATTAATTACAACCAGGAAGCCAAGGAGGTCACCTTTCTGCTGTCATTTTTTAAATGATTAAACAAAAGGAAAAGCCTACATGAAGCTACTTTTAGGTTTACTCTCACTCACTGATTTATTCTGAGTTAAGCTGAGATAGATTGCTATGCTAAATATGTGCAAATTAGATCAATGGCCGGATACTTTCAAATAACTAATATTTTAAGTTATTCTTGTAACATTAATCTGTAATTAATTAATTTTAAGGATATTTTAAAGGTGATACATAAAGAAAAAGATAGACAATAGATCTAGTAAATCTTATCTTGTATAGTTTTAGAGTACTGGCCTGCCCAATTCTGTACTTAGGGGCTAAATCTAAAGTCTTGGTTCAGGTTGTACACTGAACTGATTGGCCTAGTTAAGCCATTTCAATATGTTTGTGCACATCCAATAGATATTTATTAATGAAATGAAAACTAATTTTGAACGCAGTGAAGCTGGAAACCCACTTGGCTCTAACCATGTCCCGATGATCTTACCAGTGTCACACATGAGCACTTAGAGGACAGCTTAAGGGCTCTGACGATTGTAATTACCTGCTGCTCTAGGGGTTGCCACTGTGTCCTAATATCTTTTCTTTTCCTTCCTCTACAGACTGGAAGATTGATGGCCGTGACACCACTGATGTTATTTGTGGTGTCCGTCCACATGAACCCACCACTTCCTGTTGGAAGGACTTAAGAATGGAAGATCCGCCTTTTTAAGGCAGGTCTGTTCTGAACTCATGTCTGTGAAAACATCTCCACAGTTGTTGCATGTTTTCTTTTGTTTACATCTCATCTGTTTTTACTGGGTTGCCAGGCAGGAACAACAACAACATTTATTTATATAGCACATTTTCATGCAAAAAAAGTAGCTCAAAGTGCTTTACAAAATGAAGAAATAGAAAAATAGAAGACACAATAAAAAATAAAAATAAGTCAGCATTCATTAACATAGAATAAGTAAGGTCCGATGGCCAGGGTGGACAGAAAAAACAAAAAAAAAAAACTCCAGACGGCTGGAGAAAAAAAATAAAATCTGCAGGGGTTCCAGGCCAAGAGACCGCCCAGTCCCCTCTGGGGAACCCCAACTCACTATCATGGTCTTGTCTTTCCCTTACACTTGCTTCAAATGATGTTCTTGTATGATAATGTTGACTGATAAAAAGACACTCTCCCAAGTCTGAATACACTCTGGTGATTAATTGATTGAAATGGGGTGACTTCTCCTCCAGAACATTTATTGCTTAAAGACACAGTTAACTAAAATGTTTGGATTTGATATGATCATTCAAAAGTCATTATTGGAGATTCTAAAGAAAAAGGAACATGTTAGATTTTTCTGCTCTGTTTATCCTCAATTTAGTGTTCATTTTAATAGGAAAGTTCAAGAGCAGAAATGACACCTTTAGGGCCCATCCATGGTATGCAATACAACGTTGAGGCGAGAGGGCGTGGGGGCTGCTACTAGTAGTGTCATCTTTTTTTCTGCTGTACAGCAGTGAGAAGACAATCCTTGAGGACAACTAACACTGACGAGAGAGCTATAAAAGAATGTCAGTGTCTGATTTTGACCCAGACAGTACTAAGAACAGAACTCTGACATTGTGACCTGCCACTTTAGACAACACTCAGTAGGTTATTTATGTAATACATATTTTCCACCCATGAGAGCCTGTTTTGTGTATTGCTTGCCACTGTAACTAAAAGAAAGACCCAGCTGGCACCCCAACACACCTGTCCACCATATATATAAAACATATAATTCT
The DNA here is from genome assembly GCA_026402145.1 of Polypterus bichir lapradei. NCBI lineage: Eukaryota > Metazoa > Chordata > Cladistia > Polypteriformes > Polypteridae > Polypterus > Polypterus bichir. The sequence continues at coordinate 6,723,706 of JANRMT010062803.1, read as the reverse complement.
CTGTATAGATAACATGCCATATTGCAAAGTTCAAATATTCTCAAACTGGTTCCTTGAATGTGACAATGAGTTCACTGTACTGAAATGGCCTCCATAGTCACCAGATCTCAATCCAATAGAGCACCTTTGGGATGTGGCAGAACAGGAGATTCGCATCATGGATGTGCTGCCGACAAATCTGCAGCAACTGTGTGATGCTATCATGTCAATATGGAAAAAATCCCTGAGGAATGTTTCCAGCACCCCAGTGTCACTGGTTCCACCCAGTACTAGCAAGGTGTACCTAATAAATAGTATATATTATAATAGTATATATATATGTGTGTGTGTATAGATAGATGGATGGAACATTCCCTCCTCTGTGACGCTAGATTGCTACTCCCATGGGTTGCAGCGGTGCCTCGTGCTCCCACAGGGCTTTATTTGAGATGGAGTTGTATACAGCCCTGTTGAGATCCGGGGGCACTGCAAGGGGGTGATGCAGCTGCTCCTGAACCCATATGGACGGTTATTTCACCACACTCAGAAGTTCAACTGGAAGTAGGTTATCAAGCACCTGGAGCACTTCCGGTTAACATATAAAGGAGCCTGCGGACAGTCGGGAGGAGGGAGATGAAGCTTGCTTAGGAGGAGTGGAGGAGGAGGAGTGCTGATCTTTGTGCTTGAGACTGTGTTGTACTTGGAGGGATGGGGAAGGTGTTGCCCACAAGCGAAGAAAAAATAAAAATCACTTGTGCTTTTATAAGTGTGCCTCCTGCGTCTGTCTGTGTCGGGTTGGGTGACTGCCATGCCCCCTACAGGTGTCACGATAGATAGATAGATAGATAGATAGATAGATAGATAGATAGATAGATAGATAGATAGATAGATAGATAGATAGGGCCATGAGGATTATTTACAGATATTACAGAAGCTGTTAAAACTTGCAGGTTAGGTGCATTGGAGATCCTAAATTGTTCCTAGTGTGTGCTTGGTATGTGTGTGTGCGCTCCCTGCAGTGGGCTGGCACCCTGCCTGGGGTTTGTTTCCTGCCTTGCATCCTGTGTTGGCTGGGATTGGCTCCAGCAGACCCCCCTGATCCTGTAGTTAGGATATAGCGGGTTGGATAATGGATGGATGGATGTTAAAACTTTCCTATACACACTCGGCTGAGTCAGTTGACTGATGGCACACTTTTTCTGTAAAAATTTAGGTTGACTAAACAATTAAAAAAGGTGTGGCAGTGGTTTAGACTTTTGCATCATAGATCCAGCATCCTAGGATCAAATCCAGAGCCCTGCTGTTATTTATGTTGAGCAAAGCTCTTCCAGTTGGGCCACAGAGGGGTACAGTGGCTGCAGGTTGTTACTCCAATCCAATTACCCAATTACTGATAGCAGAACCTGTTATTTAATTTCTTTTACTTTACCACATGAGGCCATTTTTATAATGTTCATTTTTTTTATTACAAAGTATATCATCCAAATGATTTAGGGGTCAGAGCAGATTACTTTCTGCTTCTTCTTCATTTTTTTTCTAAATAATTTATTAAAATAGATCCTTCATGATGAACACACAAAATGGGATTATATTAGATGGTGAGCTGCTGGTTTGCTGGTTTTGTAATTTGCATTTTACTGTATTAATTGACAGCTGGTTAAGAAAACAAGAAGCAAATAAAACATTGAAGGCAGCTGTTTCAGACTAAAACAGTTAATTAGACTTTGGGAATTTAAACACATGAGTGAATTAAAATCCATCTGTCTTTTCCTAACCTGCTTATCCAGGATAGGGTCGCTGGGCAGCTGGAGCCTATCCTAGTAATCATAGGTGCAAGGCAGGAACAGCACCTGAACAGAGTGTGAGGACAAATACTCATGCAGGGCTCAATTTAGCAATGCTAATTCAATTAAACTGCATGTCCTTGGAGTGTGGGAGGAAACTGAGGTACCCAGAAGAATCTCACACAGTAGCGGGGAAATGTGCAAACACCATGGAGGGAACACCGAAAATGCAAATCCCAGTCTCCTTACTGTGAGGGAGCAGCACTACCATCATGCAAGATACTACTGTGCCACCCAGTTAACTAAAATGAAGGACAATAAATGTTTCTTGAGCAATAATGATTTCAGCAGAAAGAGATGGCTTCTAACTAAGAAACTGGGTTGAAGCCAAAACCAGCAGCCACTGCAGCAAACCAGGACAGAACTTCAAGAACTCTTCCATAGAGTTTGCACAGTCTTCCAGTGTCTGCAGACAGTAGAGCCAATAATGTGGCTTTTCTCTCACATATCTAAAGATGGGCACACATGGTTAACTGGTAATGAGTGGGGCCAATGAAGAAGTGGCACCCTGACTTGGTTTGCTTGCTGTTTTGCTCCCAGTGCTGCTAGAATAGGCTCTGGCTGCTTGTGACCTTGATATGGATTTTTTTAGTAGAAAAACAAGCCATTAATTTCTAAGACTATTATTCCACAATATAAAATGTTATATCTCTGACTATTGATGGCCCTGCTTATTAAACTAATTTACCGTATCTTATTAATGTTATTAAAACACATTTAACCTATTAACATAATTAACTTAATCAAATTTATGATGCTTTCAAATGGTTAAATAGTACTGTTTATAACTCTGCACCCTATACTAGCTGACTTGAACCAAAAGACAGCTCTGTTTTTCTATCCTCATTTTATGTTCTGGAATTCATGAACATAAAATAAGAAACCTGGCACAAGGGTCTAAGTTGGACATACCAATTGGAATAAAAAAGAAATACCAGTGACCATTATTGTCTTACAAATGGAGCCATTTAAATTAAAGTAGAAATATAACAACTTGTATAATTAATTAATTGTATAATTATGTTATGCAACAGTATAGGATCCTTTCCAACAAAGTATGAGAACCCTGTCACTATGTACTTTTTGCTAACAATCATTTCTTTAACATATATTGTAGGTTAATTACAGAGTAATTGTTATGTTTTTCTTCTTCTTTTGGCTGCTCCCATAAGGGGTCCCTACAGTGGATCATCTTCTTCCATATTTTTCTGTCCTCTTCATCTTGTTCTGTTACACCCATCACCTGCATGTCCTCTCTCACCACATCCATAAACCTTTTCTTAGGCCTTCCTCTTTTCCTCTTCCCTGGCAGCTCTATCCTTAGCATCCTTCTCCCAATATACTCAGCATCTCTCCTCTGCACATGTCCAAACCAACACAATCTCATCTCTCTGACTTTGTCTCCCAACCATCCAACCTGAGACAACCCTCTAATGTACTCATTTCTAATTCTGTCCGTCCTCGTCACCCAAATGCAAATCTTAGCATCTTTAACTCTCCTCTGTCTCCTGCTTTCTGGTCAGTGCCACCATCTCCAACCCATATAACATAGCTGGTCTCACTACCGTGCTGTAGACCTTCCCATTCACTCTTGCTGATACCCATCTGTCACAAATTACTCCTGACACTCTTCTCCACCCATTCCACCCTGCCTTCACTCTCTTTTTCACCTCTCTTCCACAATCCCCATTACTCTGTACTGTTGATCCCAAGTATTTAAACTCGTCCACCTTCGCCAACTCTACTCCCTGCATCCTCACCATTCCACTGACCTCCTACTCATTTACACACATGTATTTCTGTCTTGTTCCTACTAACCTTCATTCCTCTCCTCTCTAGAGCATATCTTCACCTTTCCAGGGTCTCCTCAACCTGCTCCCTACTATCGCTACAGATCACAATATCATCAGCAAACATCATAGTCCACGGGGACTCCTGTCTAATCTCGTCTGTCAACCTGTCCAACACCATTGCAAATAAGAAAGGGCTCAGAGCCGATCTCTGATGTAATCCCACCTCCAACTTGAATGCATCCGTCACTCCTACTGCAGACCTCACCACTGTCACGCTTCCCTCGTACATATCCTGTACAATCCTTATGTACTTCTCTGCTACTCCCGATTTCCTCATACATACCTTTAGTTTCAAATTATCTTAATGATATATTTTACTTGGAGAATACAGGGTTGGATTTTTGCTTAATTTTTATTTTCCCTAGCAAACATTAGATGCTGGTTTTTCACTAATATGTAGAGAGGTGCTCCTTTTTTCTGTCATTGAATCTTAGGATCCATGAATTGAATAGTATGCTGATTAGCACATGCAAGTAAAAATTTCAGTATACCCACTATACTTTATGACATGAGTAACTCTATTAATCAATACAAACACACATATATTCATCCTTAAGCCCAGGTCATCGTCAGGGCACTGGAGCTTATTTCAAGAAGGAAAACAACCCTAAATAGTAAGCATGAGAAAAAATATAATATATAATATAAAATACTGTCAGTACAATATGTGGCCTTGTTTCATATATGGTATTGCAATATGAGTGAAATTAAACACCAACGCAAACAAAAACGTGTTCCATCGAAAGCAGGAAGATTAAAAATCGGACTAGAACTAAGGTATAACATGATAAACTGACTGCACTTTGGCAGAACTGTTATTTGCCATCTGTATAATGATGTGAAGCTGGAAGTTTTCAGTGCATGGCATAGACATCATTGTACATGAAATTGAGCTTAAATCACATGTTAAGCATTTCACACACACACACCTAATTTAGTGAGACACATCCTCAGACAAGTATGGTGAATCGGAACATTTTTCCATAGAGACACCCACAGGCCTAGCGACCACCAAAGCACAGGCATCGTACTGGAACAGTTCTCATGATATGCTCAATTTCTACTGCAAGCAGCAAGCTGCAATTACTGCAACTCTCATGATCTGTAGATGAGAACAACTGCTCAAGATATCAATACACCTTTCATTGACCCTGTGGAACCACATGCCCTTGAAACCGTGACATGACTTTGGTAATAGGGCGCTGTTGTGATGTGAGATTTTGCATTTAACTTGATAAATATTTTACGTCTTTATTTGTAATTTAGGCAAAGCAATGTAATTTAGTGTTTACCAACCCACCCCCCTTTACGACTAAGTCTGTTTGTAATTTTACGACAGGATTTGGGAAATGTGTCTTAAACCAGTTTGGCGAGTGTTTCTTTGCTAAAGTCTTTCTCTCATCCCCCACACAAAGCCAGGTTAGTTTAACATATGGTCTTGGGGGGGGGGGGGGGGGTTTGCAGGTGTTAAGATTTACTGTTTCCCCCCATTGGTCTGAGGTATGGCTGTTTGGAATTGGCTTGTCTCAGAGGCCTTTAAGTACCATAATGTCCTATTGGCTGTAGGGGTTGGACAGAAAACCTATAAATTTGCTTGCTCAACCACATTCTCTCTCTCTCTTACTAACCAACATATGATGAAAGAAGCATCTCTCTTGGTAACCTATGATGATGTAGAAGTATCTTTCTCTTGTTAACAACTGATGAAGACCATCACACCATGAACTGAAAAGAACAGCACAATGAAGAGCACAGCTTCAGCCATATTGAGACAGGTTTGAGGCCTGTTCTGAAGAAAGCTGAGCACCAATGATGCCTTTACTAGAGACATTTTAAGTAACTACAAGTCTGTGTGCCACCTGAGTTACACATCACCATTTTATCAGGTTGTATGGATGCCAATATTCAAATGTACTTTGCATTTTGTTATTATTAATGAATATTATCAGTAATACATTATTTTATATGTAACTTAACTCCTGCTTGTCTTTTTACTACATCCAATTGCCTGAGGTTATAGATATAGAAGGGAAGGTGGGGATAAGTTATGTAGAAAAATACCATATAAACAGTGGTAAGTCTGTGAGATTAGGCATTCTAAGGCTACATGTTAATAATACAATAGGGGAAAGTAGAGCAATATATATTACTCTACCAAGATAAAACAGGTGCCTAGTAGTTCATACCTGAATTGAAACCAGAGGTACATGAGATAAAGGCAACATAGACTCTTGAAAGCACAAAAAATAATGTACTTTAAAAAATGACTGTTCCAGTGCAAAACCATAAATACTTAAAAAATTGGGTGTCATACAAAAACAACACAAGACTAGCGTCCACACGCACTCAGATGAAAAAATGCAATAAATACTCAAGGTGGTAAAACTCTGATGCTATTTACAATATGCATAAGTTCTGCAATCTGAATTCTGCAGGTTGAAAAAATGAAAAGAAAACAAAAATCAAATAAAAGATTTCTTCACTAATCTACTGCAAGGAAACCTTCTTCCACAAGAGAAAGGAAAAAAAAATACTTTTTACGGTTCATTGTGGATTTTTCCAGTACAAACTCCCTGGCCTCTCTCTCTCTTTCTTTGCAGATGTCCTCCCCTCTATAACTAATCAGAGGGTTCAGAGGGCAACAGCCCAGAGTTATCATCTTAACTTCACTTAAATGGCTGCTGTCTTCGGGAAATAACCTATTAATAAACTGTTTCAGCAAAACGGTCATAATGACAACTAGCCAATGACTGACTTGGTAGATGACACCAAGCACCTCCCACTGATCAGTTCACTCTAACTGAGAGACGATAACAGTCTCAGAACACTAACTGATTGAATGAACCAGTATGCCCCTACTGGTCTGGAGAACCATTGCAAGTTCATTTACAAACTGCAGACAAGAGTACACTGAACTAGGCCAACGAAAAGAATCAATTTGTCTACTGAATGAAGGAATGAACTGTAGAGAAGAGACTCGTAGTACATTTAATCTCAGCTCAGTTCACTGATGGGAAATTATGTCAGAAAGGACAGTATACAAATGAAGGAAATTGTGGGAGATTAAACCAAAACTGAAATCAGTTTTATTTAGTCATACTTTAATATTCTTATGGTTTTATCATGATGTGTGGCACTATTCTAAGGTTCTATATGTACGATTTTTTTGTCTATTTTTTATTTATTGTCAAAATTCAATAAATAGAATTATTATTATTATTATTATTATTATTATTATTATTATTATTATTATGTGTGAATTACTTATTTTATTGCTTGTGCTTTATTTTGTTTGTATTGTTTGGTGATTAAAGTGGGAAAGCTGTTAACAATACTCGTCTAGATTTTAGTCTAGATTTTAAACTAGAAATAACTTGTTGTGATCAGTGATTCAAAGGTTCAAATCATTTTGGTGAACTGAACAAAATGAATCGAATCACTAAAAATAATCATTTTGCACATCACTACAACTAACTTCTACAATGCAGATTCAGCCCATAAGACAGATAGCTTCTCTAGCATTCACTCTACCCCTTTTATACCGCTGTTGCCTCCGTAGCCAATCGTGAGTGAAGCTCTCGTGTATACCCTATCCTGATTTAATAATATGCTAGCTGCGTCTATGTCTCGTTGATCTCCCAAAAAACTACTATAAAGTTTAATCTTATTTATGTGTATGTGGTCTCGTGATACCTGCAGCATCACCCCATGTGCTTGTGGCATGGAGGCTTGTTCCTTCAGCGGGCCCCTGCTCTTCCCTGCGTCTAAGCTGTCTTCTCTTTTATGCGCATCTTGGCTTTATCATATTTATTTTGTTGAGGCAACCACCATATCCCTAGTGAGTTAAGTTATAGTTGGCCAACCCAAAACTCTTTCTTCCAAAACAGAGTTGGTGTTGCTTTTACCGCCACCCTCAGATGCTGGTAACGCTTCCAGCACGTCTCGTGCACTAACGTACGTGCTGCAATGAAAAAAAAAAAAAAGAAAAACAAAGTGCACCGTTTGTTCTAACTATTTACATAAGAATATGCTGACTATAAACAGTTATGGTTCTGACGACTGCTTGTACTTTGGTGTAGCGCTAAGGGATTCTTATGGCAAGCCAGATTAACATTTAGAGATATCTCAAAATGCATTTCAGATATCTTAAAATGTAGATTCAGAAATAGGACTGCATTACAGTAAAGAGGAATTATAAAATAGTGGCTGTTGCATTGCTCTCAACAGAAATCCTTAGCATGGTGGAGAAAGCAAGCAGCCAAATTCCCAGTACTAGTTTTTCTGTTCAAATCCTACATCTGTCCCTGCCACGTCTGTACCCAGTGAGTGTTTCAGCTGCAGGGAATATTGTCACGGTGGAGAGGTCACAGCTTCATGCAGAATGTTGACTTTTCATTTTTCATAAAGGGAAATATAACATTATACGTTCTTTGTAGATACAGCCAGGACCCGCAGCTAATGGGTCAGCAAGGCATTCAAGCAGGAAATAAAAGAACGGCATTGTTGAAGCAATGTTTGATGTTAACTTAGAAAAGAAAAAGATAAATTTAAATGTGATGGCTTTACAGTGCAGTAAGTTTATATTCTGGGTTTACAGGGTCATTATAGGGTCATTGTTACATGTACAGTGAAATTCTTACTTGCATTTTCAAATTCATTGTGGCCACTTTAGAGTCACCAAATTGCCTAACCTGTATATCTTTGAGCTTGCGGGAGGAAAATCCACATAGACGACACTTGAAAAATCCTAGGCCAAGGATACAAAATTAGCTGCAAAATGCTGAATGCATGAGGTAGTAATGCTAATCACTGCACCACTGCTCTGACTGAACATAAGCAGCACTAAATATGAAAAGATCAACAAAAATGTCATTCTCGTCAGTACAAAAACTTCTACCTGTGCAATGTTTTCTTAACATAACTTTCTTAATATAACACTGTACATATATCAAAATGACTTAACATGTCATTTTGATATATATACAGTGTATAACAGTTGTCAGCTATATAAATACTATATAACACTCCTTTTCTTTAGGAGACAGCATTTCTTTAACGTGGGAAGTGACATCATTTACATCTTCTATAACTCAACGGCCAACTTAATTTTCTATGCTGTGGTGTAATGGACTGTTGACATCACTTCAAGAGAGGCACACTGAATCAACAAGCTAATTAAAAGGGCAAGCTCAATTATAGGACATGCTCTGGACCCCCTGGAGGATATAGCAAAGGAGAGAAATAAATCAAAATAATGCCATTATGAGCAATGCTGCACATCCTCTCTGACAGCTACACTGAGAATTTTCAGCCAATTAATCATTCAGCAGAAGTGTGTCAAGAAACACTACGGAGGCTCCTTTATACCAATGCCAATATGGTTGCATAATGCATGACTGTTATGGTGACTGCAAAGCCAGACATTTTCCTTTTTAATTTTCTTGTTTTTAGTCTTTCTGGTGTGTGTTCAGACTTTTTTCTTTTCAGTAATTTTTGTGTGCATTTATATGCTACAGTATTTATGTCTTCATTAATTTACTTATTTATTTCGTGAGCTTCTGTAAAGCTAAATTTCCACTTTCTATCTATCTATCTATCTATCTATCTATCTATCTATCTATCTATCTATCTATCTATCTATCTATCTATCTATCTATCTAATAAAGATGAAAAAATACTGGTGTACTATATTTGTCCATCTATCCATCCATCTGTTATCCAACCTGGTATATCCTAACTACAGGGTCACGGGGGTCTGCTGGAGCCAATCCCAACTAACACAGGGCGCAAGGCAGGAAACAAACCCCGGGCAGGGCGCCAGCTCACCGCAGTACTATATTTGTGCGTCTGTTATTTTTATATACAGTATAACACTGTGTTATGAGAATCTACTTGCCAAATTCAATGGAAAATAGGACTTGACATGCATTAAGACATAAAAGCAAAAGTAAATTATAAATGTCACATGTGTAGATCACAAAGTTCATTGATGTTGTATATTTTTAAATGAAATTCCTTCAGCAGTCTTAAAAGAACCAGCAATATGTCCATTCTAGTCCATTAGAGTAAACTTACATTTGGGTTGTAAGACCTTACAGAACACAGGGGTATTCGCCACACTAAGGCACTTACCACTCCAGAGCCTCTTTTTGTCCACACGATGGTCAGTGATGGGTTGCCTATCCAAGCACAGTTGAAAACCGCATCTGATCCAAGATCTACTAGAAGTGACTGGGGCTCTGTTGCCATTCTTGGACCAACTGAAAAGATAACAAAAACATGTTAATTATAAATTTCCCAATTTTTTAAAATTAAAACTAATGAAGGTTTAATTAATTCATTCTTTTATCAGATTCAAGTCACTTCAACAATAAAAGGCCATGATGGAACACTTTAAGGTACAGCATACTGTAATTTATACTGATTCAGAAATAAAAAGTACATCATCCATACAGAGCATAAAAGACTAGATTGGATTTGTATGCAACTAAAGTTATTGCAGTCAGAAAGCATCTCTTGTGAGTTTTCCAGAAGGAATTCTGATTCTTTCGATATACCTCATAGGACAAAGAAAGATGAAAAACAAAAATAAATAATAAAAAAATTAATCACAGTGAAAACACACATAAGCTCCACAGTGTATCATTCACTTTCTGGGTTGTACTGATCTAGGGAAGTGTCAGGAATGCAACTCTGAAAGATGAAGGCAGCCTCTGTCAATGTACCAGAATCGGTCAAAACTAACAGTAATAAAAGTGAAAACATGGTCATTAAATATTCAACATTCAGCCAAGCTTGGAATTTAGGATCACTAAGCATTTGACATTATTGAAAAAGTAAGGTTTAAAACTTTTACTATGTTCCCAGTTATACATATAATGAACTAATGGAGTTTCCAATAGCAACATGAAACTAATGCGTGTACATACACAATGGATTTCAACAGTCTAAACAAACCTGTCTAAATTTCAGCTATTGATGACATAAAGGCCAAAATCAAATACAGTATGAATCTTTTTAGAAACAAATTAATCATTTTTGGAAAGAATGATTAAATATTAAAAAACAAATTGAATGATTTGTTTTAATAATTGTTTACACCCTGTACAAAGGGATTATAATTTTGTTCATATTGAACTGATAGTATTATAAGTCGTATTCCAAAGAAAATTGCCATCACCTGACATTAATCAATGAGCGGAGATACACAAGACATGCGGTGAGAGGGATGAGGTGGAGAGGAGGAAGGTGGGAAAAGAAAAGAAGAAAAATGGAAGAGTAGGGATGAGTGAAGGAGAACGGTGTAAGTGAGAGACAGACTCTCTCGGTTTCACCTGAGGTGTTGAATGGCTCTATTCAGAAGGAGCAACAACAACCAATGCAGTGTGCCCCATGTCCAGAACCAGTGGAGGAGGCTGTAATTAGTTGAGTTTGCTATTTCTTTGGAGCCAGATGTGTTCCTCACCATTCTTTCCTCCCAGATTTTGAACCCCCTCACCATAATAAACTGGGGTTTTTTTTAAACTTTTTAACTGAATTGCTCACTCATTCTCTTCCTCTACCTGTAAAGAAGTCACTACAATATATTATAACAGGTGTGCATGGAAGACAGTCAGGGGGCTTAAGTAAAGAGTACGATAAAAACCAGAATGGGGGTTAACATTAAGCACTAATGCCTCTTCTTTTTCCTCTGCAGACCCTCAGCAGAAAAGTCTCCCTGATTCCCTCACTTCACCTTCCAGTACTGACCACACTTCTGGCCCCTGGAGATGACCTCACTTCCGTTTCCTACCCCAAAACACCCCCTTCCTTCCCCTATAAAGCCAATCTACTGCAGATACCATTCAGTTTAATTGTGGACTCAGTCTATTGAATTTACTCCTGGTGTTACTATTTTGATAACCAGATATTCAAGTATACAGGGTGGGTTCCCCATACCTTTTTCGTTGTTTTTTTTCTCTTTCTTACTATGTATATATAATTTTATTTAAACACTGCAAACAAACATTTGTTTCTTTTTCAAAAGCTTAAACATGCTCCATGACAAGTCAGAGATGACAGTTCCGCTAGGAGCAGAGAATGTCAGAGAGAGAGAGATAAAAGCAAACAATCAATTCCAAAACTGACAGGCGCTGCATAAGGCTTTTAAGTAAACAGAGTACAGCGGGAGGTCTTTATTACGCGTTATAGCGCAAGTGAGAAGGGTAAGGAGCAACGTGAAGGTAGACTGTGTTTTAGGGGTATTCCCAGGGGCGTCTGTGTCCTCTTGGGGTGCGATCACCCCTCCAGCTTACACCCTCCCCCACAGCTTTATTCGCATTCTCAGGAATCAAGCGACTCTCTTTACCAGGTTCAGGTTCATGTAGTCGTGATAATGCGTCTGTGTTGACGTGTTCAGAGCCTGGTCGATGTTTTACTGTGAAACTGTAAGGCTGTAAGCCCAGAAACCACCTCATGAGGCGAGAGTTTGTATCTTTCTGTCGGTATGACCATTGAAGTGGAGCATGATCAGTTACCAAAGTGAAGTTTCGTCCCCACAAGTAATAGCGAAGTGCTTCCACAGCCCACCTAATTGCCAAGCATTCTTTCTCAATTGTAGAATAATTACATTCTCTAGGAAGTCATTTCCTACTCAAATATGTGATTGGATGTTCTTCTCCATCAAAAATCTGTGACAGGACTGCACCTACACCAAATACACTTGCGTCTGTTTGCAAGACAAAATCCTTTGTGAAATCCGGGTTCCTTAGAACCGGATAAGAAGACAATGCTTTTTTTAAATCACTGAAAGAACGTTCACAATTTTCTGTCCATAAGATAGATAATTTTTTCCTGCGTCAAGTAAGTTCTGTAAGAGGAGCAGCTCTATATGCAAAATTTGGAATGAACCTTCTGTAGTAACCAGCAAACCCCAGAAAAGCGCATACCTGTTTCTGTGTTTTTGGTCTTGGGTAAGCAAGCATTTCTTCTATTTTCCTTAATTGTGGCCTAAGTAAACCCTTGCTTATAGAATAACCTAAGTAATGAGTCTCGGACATGCCCAGTTTACATTTCTTAGGGTTAGCAGTAAGGACAGCCTGTCTCAAGCTTTCAAGAACAGCTTGAAGCCACTCTAAGTGTGTTTGCCAATCATTGCTGAAAATCACGACATCGTCAAGGTATGCCCCGGAATATTCAGAATGAGGACGCAGGATCTGATCCATCATAGCTGAAAAGTTAGTGGTGCCCCGTGACTACTAAACGGGAGTCTTGTAAATTCATAGAGTCTGTCAGGAGTCGCGAATGCTGTTTTCTCACAACTGCTAGCCTCTAAAGGCATCTGCCAATAGCCTTTTGTGAGATCTAGCATGGAGATGTAGTTCGCCTGTCTCAATTTTTCCAACAGTTCATCGACATGGAGCTTCGGATAAGCATCGAATTTAGAGACCTTATTCAAGCATCTGAAATTGATACAGAATCAAACCGAACCGTCTTGCTTTGGGACTAATACGATCGGGCTGCACCAGTCACTTTTACTTTCACGAATTACACCCAATGTCAGCATCTTTTTTACCTCTTCGCGCACAATATTTCGTCACGCTTCCGGAATCCGGCCGCATCTGTACGCGAACATCAGGTTCAGTGGTGATTTTATGTTTTGTAATGTTAGTCTTGCCTGGTAAGTCTGAAAAGACATCAGTGTTCCGTTTTATCAAAGATAACAGTTCTGTCTTTTGCGTGTCAGTAAGATCGTTACCAATGGTAACATCGGTCTGAGAAACAGCAGCCAAGGAAATGTTAACCTCTTGTCGGTCGTGCCATTCCTTCAAGAGGTTAATGTGTAAAACCTGGAATGGTTTGCGCCGGCCTGGTATTCTAACCTTGTAATTTATTGGACTCATACGCTCCTCAATAATGGCGGGGCCCTGCCATTTAGCTAAGAATTTGTGTAGGTCAGACGGAACCAATGCCAAAACACGATCACCAGGTTTGAATTCACGGAGCTTACTGTGCCTATCGTAAAGACGCTTCTAAATTTCCTGTTCTCGTTGTTGATGCTCCACAGCAACAGAGGAAAGCATAGCAATTCTGTCTTGCAATGAAATTAGCCGATCTGCAAAGCTTGGTCCTTAAGCTGCTCTATCGTTTCCTATCCATTCCTCTCATACAACATCCAGGATGCCTTGCGGCCGCCTGCCGAATAACAACTCGAACGGACTCAAGCCAGTGGACATCTGTGGTGATTCTCGCACCGCATACAAAAAAAAAGGCAGGACAGTGTCCCAGGTTGTGGGATCATTATGAGCGACTCGTCTGATCATCTGTTTCAAAGTTTTGTTAAATCGCTCAGTCAAACCATTCGTTTGTGGATGGTAAACAGTGGTACTCAATTTCTTAATAGCAAAGCTATCACACAATTGTTTCATCACGCAAGAAGTAAAAGTGTGCCTTGATCAGTTAAGATTTCTCTAGGGATGCCAACACGACTAAAAAATATCACACAGAGCTTTGGCTACAGCTGTGGAGTTGGCCTTTTTCAGGGCAATCACTTCTGGATATCGTGTTGCATAGTCAACCAACACCAACAAATATTGTTACCCATTTTTAGTCTTAGGTAAAAGGCCTACAATATCTAATCCCACCCACTGAAAGGGAACTTCTAAAATGGGCATAGGACAAAGGGGAGCCCGAGGAGGCTTATAAGCGGAGACGATCTGGCAGTCTGGACATGAAGTACATATATATATATTGTGGTCCCCGGCCGGGGCTGGAGCCCGGCCAGGACGCCCAGGAGGACGTGAGGAGGGCTTGTGCCTCCTCCAGACCGTGAGGGGGCGTCCGTCCTGGTTCTGTTGGGGACCACGGGTCGAGGGCATGGAAGCCCTACCCTGTAGGGGCCCGTGGTCATCGCCAGGCGGAGCCCCGATGCCGGTTTATCCCGTGTGGTCCTCGGCCGGGGTTGGAGCCCGGTCGGGACGCCTTGGAGGACCGGAGGAGGGCGTGTGCCTCCTCCAGACCGAGTGGGGGCGTCCGTCCTGGTTATGCAGGGGGCCTCGGGTACAGGGCTTGGAAGCCCAGCCCTGTAGGGACCCGTGGCCACCGCCAGGTGGCGCCCCAGTGCCTGATTATCCCGGGAGCCCGGCACTTCCACCACACCAGGAAGTGCCGGGGGGAAGACGACAAGGGACACACGGACGGCTTCCGGGTGCGCAGCCGGCACTTCCGCCACACAGGGGTGTGGCCAACACTAAGTGCCGGGAAGCAGCTGGAGCCCATCCGGGTTCCCATAAAAGGGGCCGCCTCTCTCCAGTCAAGAGGTGGAAGTCGGGAGGCAGCAGACTGAGCTGGAGAGAGAGGACGGGAGGCGGCCAGGAAGGCGAAAGGACTGTGAGCCCTGGACATTGGGGGAATCGGTGCTGGAGGCACTGGGGTTGTGAGTGCACGTGACAGTTGTATATATTGTAAAATAAACAGTGTGTGGGTGCAAAAATGTTGTCCGTCTGTCTGTGCCGGGGCCAGCGTTCACAGTATATATATATATATATATATATATATATATATATAAATATGGTAATCTAATTACTCTAATAACTCACACACAATTATTATCCCTTGTGTTTTTAATGAGTTTGGTGTGCTATGCAGGAAGTAAATGAACCTTTCACTATAATAACTGGTCAGATTTGTAGCAATAACCTCAAACAAGTGCTTCCAGTAGCCGTGGATCAGACTCACATAATGTTCAGGAGGAATTTGTGACCATTTTTCCTTACAGAACTGTTTTTGGCTCAGCCATATTCTTAGTATGTCTAATATGAATGGCTCTCTTGAGGTCATTCCACAACCCCTCTGTTGGATTAAGTTCTAGATTATGACTGGGCCACTCCAAGTCTGTAGTAGATTTACTTCAGCATACTTGATCATTTGGATAATATTTTCTTGTTGGTATGCCGTGCACGTTTTACACCATATGGCTTCCTCCTTGGTGTTCTGCCATGAACACCATGCTTGCTCAATGCTTCAGCTATGGTAGACTCATGAACAGAGATTCCAATGAGTCCTTCAAGCCTTTTGCTGTTACTTTCAGGTTCCTTTTCACCTCATTAAACATTCTGCAAAGTGCTTTTCAAGTCATGTTGGCTGGGTGCCTACTTCCAAGGAGAGCACTCACAGTACTAAATCCATCCATCCTTCCATTATCCAACCCGCTATATCCTAACTACAGGGTCACGGGGGTCTGCTGGAGCCAATCCCAACCAGCACAGGGAGCAAGGCAAGAAACAAACCCCGGGCAGAGCGCCAGCCCACTGCAGGCAGTACTAAATCATCTCTGTTTATACACAAATTTTCTAACTGTGGATTGATGAATTTATAATCCTTTCCAACTTTATGCAAATCAATAGTTTTTGACCACAGTTCTTCAGAGATATCTTTTTTGTAAGGCATGCTTCAAATCAGCAGATTCAGATGAATACCAAATTCAAAATGTAGGAGTCTTTTTTATAGGTCAAAGTATCTCTACACTACAACTCCAATCTCATTTCATTTGTTGGACTCCAGGTTTGCAAAACCCAGTTAGTTTTTGTTGAAGTTAACAGCCTAGGGGTTCACATACTTTTTCCAACCTGTAAATGTTTGAATGATGTGTTCAATACATACAAGAATATGTATGTTATTAGTTAAAACAAACAGTGTTTGTCCATTCCTGTAATTTAGATAAAGATCAGACCATATTTTAAGGCAAATTATACATAAATGCAGTGATTTCCAAAGGGATCACAAACATTTATTACGACTATACATATATATCACCAGCTTCTACTGCCTTAAATTTAGGGACTGCAAATGGTAGAGAAAATGTAGGCTGGTTTAAAATTAGTTTGGAAGTATTATTTCCTTAAGGGATTAGTGAAGTGATATACTGTAAGTGAGCTGTGTGAACTCTGTAAATATTTTACCTTACACTGGTGTATTTGGGAAAGGCATGGTATCCCTATTCCATAGTTTTGAAGACTTTGCTTATATTGTTCGTTTACAACTCTGTTTGATTTCACATGTTACTGCCCTGATCTAGTTTTACGCATTACAAATAATTTTCATCTAAATTCATGGAATTGCAGTTTGCCTACACTAGTGCAGAGTCCAGAACCTAATCTGCACACTTCACACCATGGCTCATGGAATGGACATTGTATGTGAAAGTAAAATAAATGTAATTCATACAGTACAATATATTAATGTTCCTCTTTTTCTGGAATCAGTTGCAATTATAATAGGATGCAAAAACTTCATTTGGATTTGCAAATTTCTTCTGTTTTTAGGAATAACTTGCTATTTTTAGAATTATAGTGACTATTTTTTATTAATAATAGATGTAAACTTAGTTTTGGAGTACAGTGGTTTGTACACCTCTCTCACAGCTCCTGGGCTGGCGTACAATTAATGCCTGGGTCACTGTCTGTAGTGAGTTTCATGGATTTTTTTCTCTGGGTCCTCCAGTTTCCTATTTTAGGTTAACTGGAAATTCTGAATTAGTCATACATTACCGATCACGGATTGTGCACATTAGGGAATGCTGCAGTGTGGTGTCACCCCTTCTTGGCTTAGCTAGGGAAGCCTCTGACTAGACATAACTCTGTAGCAGAACAGGCATATTCAGAACTTGGGAGAATTAATTAATTTGTAGTCATACTATTATGTTACTAAAATGGCCCTAGTGTGTGTTTGGTTATGTGGGTGTGTGTTCGCCCTATGATGGACTGGCTCCCTATCCAGGGTTTGTTACTGCTTTGTGCCCTGTGCTTGCTGGGATAGGCTCCAACACCCTGCGACATTGGTCAGGATGAAGAGATTTAGAAAATGACATGACATGACTATTATGTTAATCAATTATCTAAATTACTTTCATCTCGTTTAATGATACAGTAATATAGTAGTGAAGGAGAAAATGGAGTCAAAACTGTTGGCCCTTTATGGATAATTCTGACACACTAGCATTGAGTATGCTTGAGTACACCAGCAAATTATTCAGTAGAAGTTTATCTGTGAAGTGTGTTACTGGGGCTTCTTTACACCAATGACAATATGCCTTTATAATGCCATGCCATGACTGTGACTATTCTTTTTACCTTTAGTCAAGTCAGACGTTTTTCTTTTCTTTAAAATTTTATTTCCTTTAATCATTCTGGTGTGAATTTCCAAGGGGGAATTATTGTTTGCTATAATATATGTACTTATTCATTTATTGTGGCTCTGTCAAAAGCCACATTTCCTCCCTGTGGATGAAGTTCTATCTATCTATCTATCTATCTATCTATCTATCTATCTATCTATCTATCTATCTA
>JANRMT010062803.1:6689054-6705696 GCA_026402145.1 Polypterus bichir lapradei | reverse complement strand
CTATCTATCTATCTATCTATCTATCTATCTATCTATCTATCTATCTAGAACGTCAGATATGTACATGATGTGACTTACTAAGGATAATAAGTAGATTTTCAATTTAAATCTTCTGCATATCTTTCCAAGCCATAACCCTTTTTAGTTCAGTCACATTTTTAAGCCTTATTTACTTATACATAAGGTTGAACTAGATAAGACAGAACAAGTGTGTAAAAATTAGATGAACCCTGTGAGTGTCACATTTTGCCCAGGAATACATTTGCAGTGGCATTTTTAAGTTTTGCACACCCACAGTTTATTTATTAATTAGCTTTGCTCTATTAATTTTAATTATTGTGTCACAAAATATTCTTGGTTAAGCCCTTTAAAGATTTGTATGCCTTTAATCGTAGGCTTTTCCAAGGTGGGTCTTATTCGTAACAATCATAGGGCAATTACATAACATATAACACACTGGGTCTTTCAGATATAAATGAGAAAAATGCTTAGCTGCATTGCTCTAGCATCGAGTTTGTTTGCATGCAGCCTCTGACACTCTTACTGTTGCTCTTGCTCTGTTTCTAAGACAAGATCTATTTCATTAGCTTTCCTTTTGTTCTGGTCTTCTGGTTTTCAGAATTTTTTTTTCTGTTTTAATTTATTTATTACTGAGAATTAAATTTCCAAATTAGACAGTTTTTTCTTCAGTGTCAGGGGTTATATTTTTCTTCTTCTTTTTTTAAGCTTTATTAAAGACTCAATCACTGACACGGTCAAGTCCTTCCTGCATTTCATTCTCCCCCTTAATTACTCTTTGGTAATTTACTAATTAAGTAAAATTGATCACTTAATTCATTAACCAATTAAGACCAGTCTTGATTAGCCAATTAAGTACAAGCTGAGGTTTCAGAGTTTGACCGCCTTGAGTCTATCGGCTTTGAACATCTGGACGCTGCACTTTTTCCTCATTCTTCTCTTGCAACTGTACGGTCTGTGACAGGTTGCATGGACGTCATGAGTGAACAGTCTTTTTTTTCAGTCCAGCCATAAATTCTCAATTGGACTAAGATCTGACTCTGCCCAGGCAGGACATGAATATTGCTGTTTTAAAGCCATTCCTATTGTAAGTAGCAATGGCTTTAAGGTTGGGGTTGTTGTCTTGCTGGAAAACAAATCTTCTACCAAGGTGCATATTTCTTACAGAATGTTTTCCTCCAGGATTTCCCTGTATATGGCTACATTCATATTACCCTCTACAATCACAAGCCTTCAGGGTCTGCTGCAGAGAAGTCACCCCACAGCTTGATTCTGCAGTGCATGGCTTATGCTAAAACATGGCATTCAGTCTGATGGTCAAAAATATCAATTTTGGTTTCATCAGATGAAAGAACTTCTTACAACTGACTTCAGAGTCTCCCAAATTCTTGCCAAGGTGTTGTGGGTATTTTTAACAGTGTCTTTCTCTTTTTCACTTTCCCATAAAGCCATCACTTGACGTTGCTGCTGGACAACAATTGTCTGCGCAGTGTCTCCAATCTGAGCCCAGGGAGCTGGTCACTCCTTCAGAGGTATCAGAGGTGACTTCCCTCATTACTCCTCTTCTTCCAAGACCACTCTGTTTTTGTGGACAACTTGCTTTCCAGATTTACATTGGTGCCATACTCTTCTAATTTATTAACGATTGATTTCACTGGACTCTAAGGGATAGTCAGTGACTTGGATATTTTCTTGTCTTGATCCCCTGAATTTTGCCTTTCAATCTCCTTTCTAAGGATTTGCTTGAAGTGTTCTTTTGTCTTCACTGTGTAGGTTATGCCACCATACTGACTCACCACATGTTGGATTTTATATATCAGCTGAATTTATGCTACAATAATTTGAAACCACAGACTGGTGATTCCCAATGAAGTAATTCTGTGACTTCTAAACCAATTGGATGCAGCAGTGATGATTTAGATTCATCATATTAAAGAGGGAGGGCAGCATGGTGGCGCAGTGGGTAGCGCTGCTGCCTCACAGTTAGGAAACCCGGGTTTGCTTCCTGCGTCCTCCATGCGTGGAGTTTGCCTGTTCCCCCCGTGTCTGCGTGGGTTTCGCCACAGTCCAAAGACATGCAGGTTAAGTGCATTGGCGATTCTAAATTGTCCCTAGTGTGTGCTTGGTGTGTGTGTGTATGCCCTGCGGTGGGCTGGCGCCCTGCCCGGGGTTTGTTTCCTGCCTTGCACCCTGTGTTAGCTGGGATTGGCTCCAGCAGACCCCCATGACCATGTAGTTAGGTTGGATAATGGATGGATGGATGGATATTAAAGAGGGTGAAAACTTATGCCATCAATTATTATGTGCTTTCTGTTGGTAATTAATTTAAACCACTTTGCAAAGAACTGTTTCAACATTGACATTAAATAGTCTTTTTCTGATAATCAAATTAAATCCCCCATGCTTCAATGTTTTAACACAAGAAAATGTGAAAATGGTCAAGGGGGTGAATAGTTTTACTGCAGCCTGTAATTGGCTGACGTCTTGCCCAACATTTATTCCTAACTTGCGTAACAATCTCAAATAGGGCAACAGACCACTGCCAGAATTAAGTCTTATTAATATAAATAATAAAAATGTTAGTTGCACTGTGCATGTCATATGTTGGATTTTGTAATACATTTTTAGATACATTTGCTTTATTAAAAAAGAAACTATAAAGACTAACACTTTGGCCCCGGTGCAGAATTGGCTTTAAATCTCATGCCTGGTTGTTGCTCATGTGCAGTCTGTGTGTTTTCCCCATGTCCACATAGTTTGTATCCCACACCTCCAAAGACGTGTGTGAGGTTAATTGGTGATTCCAAATTTGCCCTGAGTAAATGTGTGAGCAGGTGTGTGTGGATGGCAGTGGACCCTGAAATGAACTTGTATCCCACTCAAGATGGGCTCCAGATCCCGGGATTTAGAACTGGATTATGTGACAGTGTGAATAATTATGTTACACTGTTTTATTTTGACCCAGAGTAAAACTGAGATCTGTAAAGCCAGCTGAATGTTTTCACTACTCTTCCTCTAACAATTTTCTTGCATGTTTTAAAGCTGTGTTATTCCTCTCTTTAGAAAATAAATGAAAATTGGATTGCTTACAGTAAACATCGACCGTTCGACTGATGTTAGTGCTTCCCAGTGGGTTGGTGACTTCACATGACACAGCTTCAGTGAAGAACGAGTGGTCCACTGTTGCTTCAAATGTGTCCCCGGATACTTCTTTGATCACCTGACCTCCTTTGGCCCACCTGTTACGAGATAAAAGAAGAGAAATAAAAAATGCATAAGCCTAAAACCTCCCCAGCCCTGCATTCCAAGCAAGGCATACATAGAATCAGAGGGCTGGAAGTGATTGCTGACAAACAGTTGTTATCACCTGGGAAGGAGCTGAGGAATAGAGAATAGATATCAATGTGCCACAGGATCACTGTAGACAGTGCAGATGACAAATAAGGAATATGAAAAAAGGCACTGAAAAATCCAAGATGGAATGAAAAGCCCAGAAAATAAATAATGAAATATAAAAATAGGAGTGAGGGAAAGACAAGAGCTGATACAATGCAACATCCCTCTTGCCATGGTAGCTTGTTACCTGTCAGGGAGTGTGGGATAATAGAAGACTTTCTGTTATGTATCAAGAATCAAAAATAATTTGAAAAAGGTTTAATTTCCTTATAGCGCCCCATATTACAAAGCTCCATCCTATGACAAACGTAATGCCAAATTAAACTATTTTCCTCTTATTTTATTAAATGGATACACTCTGCATTATTATTATTCCACTGTGTTGCCACTGACAGTGACTGACAGCCATTTGCTTTAGCAATAATTTCATAATTTACCAGTTTGGATTATGCATGAAAATATTTTATATAAAAACATAATTATATTTTTTAAGATGATAAAACTTTTGACCAATGAGAATTCGTTTAGTTCATCAAGCTCCTTTGTATAATTATTAATTAAGTAGACTATATGGTTACTTTTCTGACTGCTCATAAGATCACACCGTATGACATTTGAATTTTTTGAAATGCAGTTGATTTTCCCGTCCTTCTTGCACCCGTAACAAGAGCAGTACATGGTTAAAAAATTCCTTTAATTTATGAGGACTCCTTCACAATACATTAAAATGTGTAATGAGCCGAAATAGAAGATGTTGTGCCTGGGAGCACTTCAGTGAGAAATGCTGAACCAGTTGCCAAAAATTTTTAAAGTCAGTGCCATGCTACCACATGCCGCTTCACATGCCAACATGATCTGTCTTGGGTTATGTGGTAAGAAAAGTGTCATTTATCAGATAGTTGTGACCTTGCATAAAGTCATTAAGCTGACATCAGAAAGCAAAGAGTAGGTATAGTGAGTTATTTTGGGCTGTAGGAACTTTACATCATGAATTAGTTTGTGTTTCATTTTGATTGAATTGCTCTAAGCAGTATAAAATTTTATATTTTTGTTAATTTATATATATACTGTATGTATAATTCAAAGTTCACTCACTTGTCAAGAAAAACTGTTTAGTTAGAAAGCTGAAATTTGACAGAATGGTGCATCTAGGTCAGTAGTTATTTGCTAGGAAAGGACTTTTCGATAAATCAATATTTAGGAGTAAACCGCACCACAAAAGAAAAACTAAATTCTCCAAAATCTCAAAAATGTATTGACATATTTATAGAAATTTGGTGACATTGTAGTAAAAAACAAAATTAGCCAACACTTTTTTTATTTGTTGAGTGATATTTGCCCTTAATAACGCTCTAATGAGTGGCACATTGTAACACACTGCATGTCCCGTTTCCCTGCAGGGCTGTCAGCAACTACATGGAGAAGTGGGGTATGCTGATTGATGCAAATGAAGGCTGTCTGCAGGAGTGAAGTGAAAGGAGCAAAGTTTGGTGAAAGAAGACACATTTAAGCAAATACTTGCCTGGCACTGGGGATGTAAGCGTAGTCAGTTTTACCCAACTGATTCAATAAGAAAGGTATTTCATATATGCCCCCCACCCCCCCCTTCATCTTACAGAATCTGCAACTATATGCAAAGGCCAAAGTGGGGACTACAATTCCCATCAGTCAGTGCGCTGATCCAGACAATTTCATATGCATGCACAAAATCCTTATAAGAGCATTGATGAAAACGCCATGTCCCCATAGGTAGCAACTGCTGCTTTTTTTTTTTTACTCATCCACTTTGGGATGACAATGCTATTATCTCACTGGATTAAAGTGTTTATCTTAGAGCATAAATTCTTAACTTCTGTGGAATTAGGACCCAGTTTTACATGGTTTTTTTTTTGTTCCAGGACGACCCTCGGAGAGCATTTTGAACAGTGGAAGGTTTTTCCTCTTTGTTAATCAAGCATGATTTGAAGAGCTGGGATCCCAGCCTACCCTGTCCCACACTCTCCTACCGTAATGAGCGCAATTAGAAAAGGGGAAAATTATCGATCAGCATTGACCCTTCAGTGGACTTGAGGCATGTCACATGTAACAAGGGTTCCTCCTGTGGCTAGGGCTTAAATTCATGCTTTATGTCTCTTTTGTTAATTTTTGTTGATCACGTGTATCATCAAAGCATTCTTTGTTATGTTTTATGTGTTTTTTTGGGTGGCCCCTCAAGAGGCGGAGCCACCTGCCAATTACAGCCAGGGACTGCCCTCTGTCCTATAAATCCAGAGGATCTTTTTCAGTTCCTGGTGGTTCACTGGGAATGTGCTTTGGAGCAGAGAGTTGTAGTGTTTTTGTAAATTCTTTATGCCTTGTGAATATTCTGTTTTTTTCAGCCTTCCCCTCTGTTTTTAACACTACTTTTCAATTCTAGGTTGGGACTCTTGTCACCATGGACTGCTTTCTTGTTAGAGGCAATTCAGTTTTGTCTTTGTGCTCCATGGAGCTTAATTGTGATTGGAATACTTTTTTGTGAAGAATAAATCTTTAATTTTATAAAGATTTGGTATATGCCTTTATTACTATTACAGTGATATCCCTTTCTAATGGGGCTATGTGCATTGTAACTCTTTACTGCTTGGGACTTTCAGATCACAACAATTACCATACATTTTTTTCATTAATGCAAAAAATGCCAAATCAATGCTATCTGCCTGCATATTATCATTATATTCAAAATACGAGTCAATGATCAATGTTAAATACTTTTTAAAAAAGCAAAGAGGGAAAAAAAGAAAAAAAAACACACAAATAACCAACATAGCCAAACCATAATTGAACAGAATGAAGTGCAATTTATTCTATAGCTGATAGAGATACCATTTTTCAGAACGTGATAAGAACAGAACAGGGTGATGCTTTCAAGTGAGTATAAGTAATTAGTAACTTTGTTTTTCTTTTTTTTATTGGTAGACATTAATTCAAATCCACGGAGACAGTACTAATTTCAGGCATCAACGTCATCAGCTCTTTTTTTAGAATGAATCATTTTTAAATTACCTTTGTAACATTGCTGAACACCACTTTAATATGGAACATCTTACACACCAGCAACACCAAGGACGGTATGTAGCATGTTCAACAGCAAGCAGCTCAAGTGGACTAATAATAGTAGCCCATGTTAAAAAAATATAAACATTGAATACAGAAATGTACTGTAACTAAGGAAAGCAGGGTAACACAACTAGTTTAAAATGAGAATCAAACTCAATCTCATCTAATGCCTTTAATAGTGTAAGCAGTTTTACAGCATGCTATACTGGTACACAGCACTTATATAGGAAGAATCACAGCTCAAGAAATGAAACAGCACTGGGATATCTTTATTTCTTATAGTTAGGGGTCCTCTAGCGGTAATAAAGGCTTTTTTGCTTTTAAAGTTGAAGTTCTCATTGATCTTCTTGAGATTAGTCTCATAGGAGACATAGTTAATGCATATATTTGGAATTATTCTGGGGTTATGGGTGTTAATGGAGAATGAGAGTAAGCACTAAGAGTTACAGTAATATCATTAACTTCAAACCATGACCACATTATCCATGAAAACTTTTTGGACTGTTGCATCCAAGGGAATAATATGAAAAAGGCCTTCTAAATTGAACTGACTTTTAAAGCGTGTCCCAAGGGCTATTCTAAGTAGGGTGATTAGACGGCCCTTGTTTTTACGGGAGCCATCCCATATATCATACCGAAGGCAGATAGTCTAACTTATTCTTAAATAAATTCTTATTTGTCCTGTATTTTTGACATGACTAATTTCTTGGTGCAGCAGCTTATGCAGACATTCTTAACACAGCGCCTACATTTAATCAATGGATATAGTTGGTATTTTTTCACGTAGAAGTTATTTCTTCACAATCATGGTAAATAGTAGTTTTACTGTACACATGAAATTGTGTCCTAAGGTAAAAACTTTTTTGATCCATTTTATAAAATACCCAGCCTGATCTTATGCTTTATAATGGAGGTAAATGACACTTGGTTTCCTTCATGACAAAATCGTATTAAAACTTACTGAAATTGTTTTTGTTTTTTAAGCAAAGTGTTATTAAGTATTGATCTACATCTTGGAATTGCACACATATTTCAAAATAGAATATTCAAGTCATTTTCAGGAAGAAAAAAAAGAAAAATATTTTAAAAAGAGATTGGCTGTGCATTTCAGTTCACTGCTTGTCTTATTCCGTGGCACCCTTAAATCAGGGACATGGCTTCCCTTCCAAGAGTCGTCACTAAGCACTGGTACTGACATTATTGAATGTTGATGTTGACTGTTTTTCTGTAGACAACTACACTACAATCACTGAAAAAAAGCCCCACTTACCTTCACTCATAGTCTTTCACTTTATGAAAAGGTTATTACTGCCACTCAAAAAAAAAAAGTATCACTTTATTACACTGTGGTGGGCTGGCACCCTGCCTGGGGGTTTGCTTTTTGCCATGTGCTGGCTGGGATTGGCTCCAGCAGACCCCCGTGACCTTTTGTTAGGATGTAACGGGTTGGAAAATGACTGACTGATTGACTTTATTACACAAACATATTGCCTACTGCTGCTACTATCATCATGTACACACGTGCTTTGGCAGCAAGAGAAAGGGTGAGCACTCACATAGTGAGCAATCAAGTGAGAAGAACTGATAGGTATACATTTATTTTTAGTAAATTTAGCACAGATGCTTTAGCATAGGCAGGGTGGTCGGGCAGAGCTGTCAATCCTGCCTCATAGTGCTAGGGTCTGCATGGAGTTGGCACAGTCTTCCCATGTATTTATGGCTTGAGTGGTATAGATGTCAGAGAGTTTATTCACTCAAAAATGTTGTCCTCGGTTCTTTAAGTACCATACCCTCAGGAAGAACGACTCAGTGTGTGGTATAAAACTTGATAATTAGTTTGTGATTCTTCAATGTGTTTCACTCACGTTCTGACTCTATAATATATGGTAACTTTTTCATTTGCAGTGATACTACCATTATGTAGGGCTGGTCACTAAATACCCAAGTGACACTGTCAAAGACAACAGGTCATCATCAACACCAGGGGTCCCCAACTCTGATCCTGGAGGGTCCCAGTGGCTGCCAGTTTTCATTCTAGCCCTTTCCTTAAATAGTGATCTGTTTTTGCTGCTAATTAACTTCTTTTGAATTAATTTTAATGGACTTGTTCTTTTAAGATGTGTTCCCCTGATTCTTCATCTTTCCTCTAAATTACTTTATTTCTTTCCTTAAATGGCACCCAAACAGAAATGAAATGTGAAGCGAGTGAGCCAACAGAAGACCAACTAAGTCAGGGCCTGAAACTCCAACCAGTTGCTTAATTAGGCTCTGATTCTTGTTGGTAATTAAACCCGTTCTTTAATTGTATGGCTTGATGCTGCTCTCATTGTGCAATAGCATACATTTCCAAAATTGTTGATTTTCTCAACAATCCTTAAACCTTAACCTTTCTTTATTTTCAGATATTGTATGATTGATACAGTTTGCCGGTTATGTTTTGTATCTCATTATTGTTTGGCTGCTAATTAAGGAAAAAGAAGCAATTAAGGGCTCTGAGTCTTTAAGAGCAAGTCAAATAAAGTTAATTCAAAAGAAGTTACTGTATATACTTGTGTTTAAGTCGGGTCTTGAAACCTAAAAAATCGATCATAAAATCACACCCCGACTTATACGCCCGTTCAAATATTCAACACTTACATTTTTTTTTTTTACATCTTTTTGCTTCCTCCAATCTTTGTTGCAGCAGTGCAGGTGCCAATTTGTTTCACCACTTCAACGACTTTTAATTTAAAACCTGCTTCATATTTTCTCCTGATTGAATGCTCCATTGCAAATAAGGGATGCTCTTGCGATAAAGGTGTATGAGGGTGTGAGATACAAAAAACACAAAACTGCAAACATTGCTTCAGAATAGTATTATTGTGTGGTCACGTAGGCACAATACATAGAAAAGAAAGGCAGTGTGCTTCGTGGTTTCTCTCTCAGGTGGGTGTTAGCATATCATAATCTCTTGGACCAATAGTGTGATTTTTCCGCATTCGTCTTATATGACTGACATTATAAAATACTGGAAATTATACAGTAAAATCAAGCCCCGACTTATCCGTGGGAGAACTTAAACGTCGTGTCACGCACGTGCGAGTAGGGGGCCGCGGACGGACCTAAATAAGATTGGAAAGACATACGGCAGGAGGAAGTGGTGGGGTACTAACCTTTCCCTCTTTGTTTCTTACAGAAAGAAAGACGCACCGCCGCCATGAGCCTACCATCAACAGTTCCTGCTACTTCCACCCTTCCTCTGTCCACTACCTATGACGTCATCAATCCCATCATCCATCTCGGCTCCTACCCAGCATACCTCTACTTCTGGCCCCTCCTATATAAATACTCCTCCACCGCCATCTTTGGACTGTCAAAAACACTGAGCTGATTTCATGTACTTGACCGTGGCAACTAATTGCAATATTTTTCTGATTTTTACAGTATATGGGGCCGGAAACCCCAAACCTTTATGTTTGTGTCCTTGTTTCTTTACAGTGGGTATATACAGTAATTAGGAGCAAAAACAGGTCACTAATTAAGAAAAGGGTTAAAATGAAAACCTGCAGCCACTGGGGTCCTCCAGGACTGGAGTTGGGAGACCCCTGGTCAACACTGTGAATAGTTGGAATTAGTTACTACTGAGGCATCAATGTAAGTCCGGGACAATGAGGAACAATGAAAAGCAACCTTGGTCCACCTTGGCCTTGGCTGGATGAGCGACTTATTATGTCATACATGTCTCCCTACTCCCCATTAGCACCAGGAGTATTGTCAAGTGAAAAGAGTAAAGTGAAATTCTTACATGTCCGACTAATATGCAACATGTTTTTTTATGCTTTTTCACATAATGTCCAGATTAGGTTAACTGGTGACTTTAAAATGGCCCCAAATGCATTAGCTTGGGTGTGAGTTTGTTTTTTGCCGTGTACCAAATGTGGCCAGGAAAGCCTCTGCCTACCCTACCTATGCTCTTCGACCATTTATTGATTGACAAAGTGACATTTTGTACAGTTGTCTAATTAATGTATTACTTGATGGTTTAATTAAAAGATTGACTAGTTGTCTTTATTACTGGATGTCTCATTCAACAATTTGAAGGGAGCATTCAGGAATCCACTCTACAAATGCCTTGATTGTACCCTCTGTATTAAAAATAATTTAAATGAAGCAACACTTTGAAATCGGTAAAGCTGTGACACTGGGCTCCAATCGTACACTGACTAGCACAGCCTAGGATTAGGGTATGACTCTGAGGTTTGAAAAATGCAACTGTACTTGTTTGGGTTTTCAGTGCTTACTTCAATTTTTCTGACATATCAAACACATGAATGTCAAGCTAACTTGAAAGATGTGTTTCCGATGCTAACTGGTCCCTGGCATGTGGCTCATAATTCCATAACAGGCCACCATAATAGGTTATGTGGCTACATGGTTGTTTAGAATGAATATTCGTAATCATTTCTAGCCTGATTTGGAAGAAAAGAACACAAAAGCCCCCCCTTTTAATGCAAAGCTGACGAATTAATTGGAAAATAAGCGAGAAAGCCCCTAACGCATCCTGTGAATATACTGTTGCTTGCCTGGACAAGTTCATTAAATTTCTCATCTCTTTGGATTCCTTTCATTTCTTTTTTCTCGCTCTCTCTGCCAACTGATAAGAACCAAGCACCTGCTAAGTGATTGACTTTAGAAATCTGGGAAACGTAAATCATTTTTTTATTACTGATATACTTGCAGTCGGGGACGTGCTTGAGAGCTACCACCCTTACCCATGTAACCAACTGTTCATGCCGTCTTCCCCCTCCCGCGTAGAGTTCCACAATGATTTCCATTTTTGTTTTGTTTCTTTTTTTTTTCTTCTTTTCAGCTCCTTTTCAACCTCCGCATTTTCCATTTTTTTTTATTCCAATCCCATGCTTTGCAATTACATTCGATCTGCCTCCCTAATCAAATCTCGCACGCCTCATGGTTGCAGCCCGGCCCCTCGCTTTGGAGCAAAATAAACTTCCCTCCCATGGTATTTGTGTTGGCACCTGCTTTTGATTTTGAAAAATATGTTCTGTAATTTTATAGGTGAGGGTGAACACCCCAGCAATTAGAGTTATTACTTTTATTTATTTATTTATTTTTCGCAATCAAGGCAAAAATGGTAATTCATTAAAATCAACAATGCATTAAACCCACAAAGCAAAATTAATTATACCAAATGTTACCCAGAACAGCTGTGGTAGCTTGTTGGGTAAACTGCAGATGTGCCATGCTGAGCTCTTTTTTAAGGCAGCTGACATTAGAAAATGGGTGGCACAGCGGCTAATAGTGCTGCATCCACGCTCTGTGAGCCAGGAGTCATTTCTTCATCTGGGGCGATAACTTTGGTAAGCTAGAATAGTTTGGTTTTAAGGATTATCCTTACTGATTTATTTGTTGGTTTTATTTATTAAATATCCCATGGATGTAAAAATAATTACTTGTACTTTCACACACTAAAAACAATTAACATTAAGTAGAATAGAAGTTTAAGGTTATTTCCATGCTGAAAAGAAAAGAAGGCATAGAAATAACTTTTAACCTTTTTATCTTTGCAGATGGGAGGCATGGTGGCGCAGTGGTAGCACTGCTGCCTCGCAGTTAGGAGACCCGGGTTCGTTTCCCGGGTCCTACCTGCGTGGAGTTTGCATGTTCTCCACGTGTCTGCATGGGTTTCTTCCCACAGTCCAAAGACATGCAGGTTAGGTGGATTGGCGATCCTAAATTGTCCCTAGTATGTGTGTGTGTGCCCTGCGGTGGGCTGGCGCCCTGCCCAGAGTTTGTTCCCTAGCATGCGCCCTGTGTTGGCTGGGATTGGCTGTAGTTAGGATATAGTGGGTTGGATAATGGATGGATGGATCTTTGCAGATGCACACTGATGCAGCCCCACACTAACTCCGTTGAATAGAATATGCAGTTAGGACTCATAATACAAGTAAGATGACACACATTACATAACATTCTCAAGCCTGCGTAATCCACAATAGTGGGTGGTGGAGCCAACCTGGGCAGTATCGGACACAAGGCAGGATCCAACAATGAATGGGATGCCAGTCAATCACAGATATACATTACAGAACAGCATGAATATCATCATAAATTAATTCATAAAATGTGAGTTATTAAGCATCTCTTTAGTACTGAATTAAATGACATTGTCTGGTATAAACCCTGCAGGGCAGGCTCCCCAGTCATTGCAGGTCATTTAATCAGAGAGACAAAAGCAGGCAATGCAGATCAACCTGAGAAAAACAGACACCATAACTGAGGCAAAGCAAAACTTTTATACTTTTTTACATACTGCAGAGAAGAACCAGTCTGCCTTCAGACACCCATCCATCCATTTCATGAAGTCACTTATGCCATTACTAGATTAAACAGAGACAGAGCCCATCCAACCTGCATCTAACAAAAGAATGCTAAGTCTTCACATACAGTACACTTCTACATTCTGAGACCCCCCCAGTGCAGTAACTGAGCCACCATTTGGCCTAAACTGCACATCTTTGAGGTGGGGGAAAAATCAGGGTATTAAGAAAAAACCCATATGGACAAGTTAGGAGCATTCGCTGATTCAATGCATTGCCTTACCCACCACATGACAAACCACATCAAAATCCCAGATTAGGACCTGAGTGCAGCCATGTGATGGGTGACACCTCAGCACCATATTAGTTCAGATGGAATGGAACCAGCGTGAGGTTTTTTATGGTGGCTGGAGTGTCAATTCTGCCAGGTTTTTCCCTGGAGGGTCTACTTGCAGGGCTGGATGCAGATTAACATTATACCCTCGGAGCCACCACTCTGCCCGGAGCACGGAAAGACAGACTAGCCTGAGACTGAAATCGGAGCCTGTAGAAGTGTGAGACAGCAGAAGCTAACCATTGGGCCACTATTACACCCCTGTATAATAAATACCCTAACACTGTCTGACCTGCTTATTCCAGTTTAATTTCCTAAATTGTGGGTGTGGAAGTGGGTTGAGTAGGCCCAGTGAGGAGATGGTACCTTGCCGAGAGTTGTTTCCTGCTTTGCCCTTAAAGCTGCTGGGATCGGCTCTGATCTCCTGTAACCCTAAACTGGGTAAAATGATCTGAGAATGTTAGTTTAGTCATGAACATAAATAGCAATCCACATATAAACACGAGACAATGGAAGGTGAAGGATTTTAACAATGAGTAATTTACAATATGCAGATAAATATGATTTGCCCTTTGCTATAGTCACCATGAATCATACAGCTGAATCAGAACATCAAGAAGAATAACAAAAACATGTCCAGGGTAAACTTGAATAAGACGTTATGTAGAAAGTTGAATGCCACACTGGCAACGAATGAATAGTTAGAAAATAAATGACAAAAATAGAGCAAACACATTCTTTATTGAAGAAAACAAATATAATACAAATATAATACTAAAGCAATTCTTGCAATATTGTACAGACTCAAATGCAATATGATGTGAAAAATGAACAACACTATTGTGTTAACCCAGTAAAAATGTATTTAGATTGTAAACATTTTAACATTTTCTGACCATTTTATAAACTGGTTCTAATTAATGTTTAATTCAATAATATTATAATTACCGTATATACTTGTGTATAAGTCGGGTCTTGAAACCCAAAAAATCGATCATAAAATCAGACCCCAGCTTATGCGCCGGTTCAAAAATACGACACTTATTTATTTATTTATTTATTTTTTTACATCTTCTTGCCTCCTCCAGTCTCGCACCAGTTTCTCAGACACATCGAATTTTGTTGCAGCAGTGCAGTTACCAATTTCTTTTGCCACTTCAACAACTTTTAATTTAAAACCAGCTTCATATTTTTTTCTGATGTAACGCTCCTTTGTAGATAAGGGATACTCTTACGATAAAGGTGTATGAGGGTGTGAGTTACAAAAAACACAAAACAGTGCAAATGTCACTTCAGAATAGTTCAGGTATTACTGTGTGGTCACGTAGACACAATACATAGAAAAAAAAGACAGTGTGCTCCGTGGTTACTCTCTCAGGTGGGTGTTAGCATATCATAATCTCTTGGACCAAAAGCATGAATTTCCCACGTTCGACTTATACAACCGACATTATAAAATACAGGAAATTATACGGTAAAATCAAGCCCTGACTTATCCGTGGGAGAACTTAAATGTGAGTATGTACGGTAATTATATTTACTTGAGAGAGACTCTATAAAAGGCGGCATGGTGGCGCAGTGGTAGCGCTGGTGCCTCGCAGTAAGGAGACCTGGGTTCGCTTCCCGGGTCCTCCCTGCGTGGAGTTTGCATGTTCTCCCCACACGTGTCTACGTGGGTTTCCTCCGGGTGCTCCAGTTTCCTCCCACAGTCCAAAGACATGCAGGCTAGGTGCAATGGCGATCCTAAATTGTGCTTGGTGTGTGGGTGTGTGTGTGCCCTGAGGTGGGCTGGCGCCCCACCCGGGGTTTGTTCCTGCCTTGTGCCCTGTGCTGGCTGGGATTGGCTCCAGCAGACACCCGTGACACTGTGTTAGGTTATAGTGGGTTGGAGAATGACTGACTGACAATAAAAATGAAATCTTTCATTAGAGCAGTATCATCTCCAGACAGAGGAGCAGCTTCAGCGACAGACTGCTGTCACTGTCCTGCTCCACTGACAGACTGAGGAGATCGTTCCTCCCCCACACTATGCGACTCTTCAGTTCCACCCGGGGGAATAAACGTTAACATTATACAAACTTATTGTCTGTTATACCTGCATTTTTATCACTCTTTAATTTAATATTTATTTTTTATTAGTATGCTGCTGCTGGAGTATGTGAATTTCCCCTTGAGATTAATAAAGTATCTATCTATCTATCTATCTACAGTGGTGTGAAAAACTATTTGCCCCCTTCCTGATTTCTTAATCTTTTGCATGTTTGTCACACAAAATGTTTCTGATCATCAAACACATTTAACCATTAGTCAAATATAACACAAGTAAACACAAAATGCAGTTTTTAAATGATGGTTTTTATTATTTAGGGAGAAAAAAAAATCCAAACCTGTGTGAAAAAGTAATTGCCCCCTGAACCTAATAACTGGTTGGGCCACCCTTAGCAGCAATAACTGCAATCAAGCGTTTGCGATATCTTACAATGAGTCTTTTACAGCGCTCTGGAGGAATTTTGGCCCACTCATCTTTGCAGAATTGTTGTAATTCAGCTTTATTTGAGGGTTTTCTAGCTTGAACCGCCTTTTTAAGGTCATGCCATAGCATCTCAATTGGATTCAGGTCAGGACTTTGACTAGGCCACTCCAAAGTCTTCATTTTGTTTTTCTTCAGCCATTCAGAGGTGGATTTGCTGGTGTGTTTTGGGTCATTGTCCTGTTGCAGCACCCAAGATCGCTTCAGCTTGAGTTGACGAACAGATGGCCGGACATTCTCCTTCAGGATTTTTTGGTAGACAGTAGAATTCATGGTTCCATCTATCACAGCAAGCCTTCCAGGTCCTGATGCAGCAAAACAACCTCAGACCATCACACTACCACCACCATATTTTACTGTTGGTATGATGTTCTTTTTCTGAAATGCTGTGTTCCTTTTACGCCAGATGTAACGGGACATTTGCTTTCCAAAAAGTTCAACTTTTGTCTCATCAGTCCACAAGGTATTTTCCCAAAAGTCTTGGCAATCATTGAGATGTTTCTTAGCAAAATTGAGACGAGCCCTAATGTTCTTTTTGCTTAACAGTGGTTTGCGTCTTGGAAATCTGCCATGCAGGCCGTTTTTGCCCAGTCTCTTTCTTATGGTGGAGTCGTGAACACTGACCTTAATTGAGGCAAGTGAGGCCTGCAGTTCTTTAGACGTTGTCCTGGGGTCTTTTGTGACCTCTTGGATGAGTCGTCTCTGCGCTCTTGGGGTAATTTTGGTCGGCCGGCCACTCCTGGGAAGGTTCACCACTGTTCCATGTTTTTGCCATTTGTGGATAATGGCTCTCACTGTGGTTCGCTGGAGTCCCAAAGCTTTAGAAATGGCTTTATAACCTTTACCAGACTGATAGATCTCAATTACTTCTGTTCTCATTTGTTCCTGAATTTCTTTGGATCTTGGCATGATGTCTAGCTTTTGAGGTGCTTTTGGTCTACTTCTCTGTGT
>JANRMT010062803.1:6672513-6684054 GCA_026402145.1 Polypterus bichir lapradei | reverse complement strand
AAGAAGCAGGTTTATCTTTATGAACAAAAGTTTTTCAGTTTTCTGGCTGAAGACACAGTTCCTCTTCTCATGAAGAACATACTGCACTGAATAAAATCACTCAGTCTGTGCTAGCTTTTAGTGCCTTTACGAATTGTGCAAAATATTACCTGCATTAAACGTTTTACTTCAATTTTAAATTACTGTGCAAAACAACATTGCAATAACAGAATAAATAAATCAAACCTTTAACTGTAAACAACATCAAATTAGGCTGCTTTTATTTTAGCAAAAGTGGCAGATTTCTCTTTATGAACAAAAGTTGTTCAGCTTTCTAGCTGGAGAGACGATTTCTGTTCTCATCAAGAACATGAGATGCTGCACTGAATAATCTCTCACTGTCTGTGCTGGTGCTTGGGGCAGATAAGTACTTGCGCTCAGTCCATGCAAGCAAAGGAAAGCGATCTTTGTTCGCGCGCCAGTAGTCTAGTGGATTGTCACTTCTGCCAATGGGTAGTTCAGCTAGATAGGTTGCTACTTCTTGTGAGGCTGCGCTTGCTCTTACACCGCTGTGGGTTGGGACGCTTTCCTGTAAAATTTCGTCAAACATATCAGAAAGCGAAGGAATGTGCGCCTCATCACTTGTACGTGACCGTTTCTCAGGCACAGTTTGCTCTGTTCTCCCCGTCGCGGCTTGTGCTTCACCAGAGGTTTCAAGAGCCGTAAGCTCTGTTTGCACCATTTCGCGTACATCCTGCCTTTTCTCATCGTCAAAGTAATGGTCTTTAAAGCGTGGATCTAATATTGTTGCAATGCCGTAAAGAGGGTTGGACTCAATGTCTTGGAAGCGTTTGTTAACAGCCTCCAGTAGAGTTTTTTTAGCTGTTTTTACGCCATGATCTGTTTCCCCCTCTTTTCCAAGCAGGCGCTTCAGTGCTGCGATCAGTGGAATAACTTCAGCAACAGACGCTTGAGCTGAGCTTATTTCCTTGGTTAACTGTTCGAACGGGGCGAGAAGAGAGACAATGTTTTCCACCAACATCCACTGATGTGCACTCAAAGTTGCTGGCAGGTCGTGATCTGTCATGTATGCAGCTAAAACCCGCTTCTGTTCAAGTAATCCTTGCAACATATAGTATGTACTGTTCCAGCGAGTGGCCACATCTTGCTGTAGTCGTTTTGTTGGCATCCCAAACTGTTTTTGCAAATCTTGTAGTCTGGAATAAGCAAGCGGAGAATGCTTAAAATGTCCCACAATTTTTCTCCCAGTTGCTGTGATTTCTGATATGCTCCGCTGACTAAGCACTCCCTCATTCACAGCCAACTGCAGCGTGTGTGCCATGCAAGGTATGCTCTTTAATCCACTGTCATCCATATCCTTTATCATGTTCCGTGCATTATCTCTCACAATCACATGCACTTTAGACTTGTCTATGTTCCAAGTTTCAAACATGTTAGCCAAAGCATCGGATATTGCTGCTGCAGTGTGTGAGCCGACAAACTCCTGTGCATGAAGCAGAATGTTTTGCAATTTAAACTCCGCGTTTATCCACTGTGCTGTCAAACTGAACATGCTAGTTGGACTAACGTCAGAGCTCCATATGTCTGTGGTTAAACTTAGAGCAGAGATATCTGTGGTCATGAGCTCATGAACATGTTTTGCAACACGGTCATACATTTCAGGTAGAGAGGTCTCTGCAAAATACCGTCTGCTTGGCAGTGTGTAACGCGGCTCAATGTGGTGTATTAGCCTACGAAATCCGATGTCCTCCACGACTGAAAACGGCTCGTCATCTAAAGCAATGAATTCCATTACTTTCTCTGTTATGTCACGTGCTTTAGCACTGTCATTTGCAAATTTCTTAATTTTTTCGAAAACTGTGGCAACCGAGGGTGTTGATGTGCTAGTTGGCTTAGTTTTAACCAACGTTGTTTGACGGTATTCCTCAAATTCAATTGCGTGTCTTGACTTAAGGTGGTGTATTAAACCTGTAGTCGAAAATGTCTTTGCTGTTGAACCCCCTCTTGAAACTTTTGCAGAGCAAATGTTGCATATTGCAACTTTGCTGTCCTCATCTGAAACTTTGAAGTGCTTCCAAACCGCCGACATACTCCGTGTTTGATGCGTAATGACAGCG
Organism: Polypterus bichir lapradei; assembly: GCA_026402145.1. Taxonomy (NCBI): domain Eukaryota; kingdom Metazoa; phylum Chordata; class Cladistia; order Polypteriformes; family Polypteridae; genus Polypterus; species Polypterus bichir. The sequence goes on along the minus strand of JANRMT010062803.1, from coordinate 6,681,937 downwards.
CGAACGAGACGGGAGGATGGGAGAGGCGTGGCGACAATTTCGGCTTTTATTTTCGGCGCTTTCTTACGTTTTGGCCGAAACCGATAATGCTATTTCGGCCGAAAATTTTCGGCGGCCGAAATTTCGGTGCATCCCTAATTATAACCATAATTTTCCATGAAAAAGCAAATTAGAAAAATGGGATAAAGTAGTTCTCAGTAAATACTTTACATTTTTGAGGCAACTGTATATATTCTCTTATTTAAATACATGTACTATAATTATGCCCCAATGATGAAACCTGCAACCCACACTAAAACTGTTTCTCTCCCGCAGGTTATCCATCCATCCATCCATTACCCAACCTGCTATATCCTAACTACAGGGTCACAGGGGTCTGCTGGAGCCAATCCCAGCCAACACAGGGCGCACACACTAGGCAGGGCGCCAGCCCACCGCAGGGTACACACACACACCAAGCACACACTAGGAACAATTTAGGATCGCCAATGCACCTAACCTGCATGTCTTTGGACTGTGGGAGGAAACTGGAGCACCTGGAGGAAACCCACGCAGAAACGGGGAGAACATGCAAACTCCATGCAGGGAAGACCCAGGAAGCAAACCTGGGTATCCTAACTGCGAGGCAGCAGCGGTACCCACTGTGCCACCATGCCGTCCTCCCACAGGTTATCAAACAAAATTTTCTCATTTTGCAGAATGATCATTCTGTAGGTTACTTTTTTTTAAACCCTCTCTTAATCTCCTTCCATTGACCACCCAACCCACACAAACGTCTCATCAACATGTCACTTCATGCCACATGGGGAACTTTGAGCTGTAACAGGAGCCACTGTGTCACTGGCAAATCCTTGTATTCAGTTAGGGTTAGGATTAGGGAAATCCATTAATTTTTAATGAGTCATATAATCCTCCCACAACCCTAATCTTAACCATTGTGTAACAATGTTTTATGAGTACAAAGTACATAGTGCATCTTCAATATATGTCTGCTGTGATAGAATACAAATGATCAAGTGTTATCTCATAAAACTACTGATGTACTGTATAATGCAAAGGACACTAAAGATCATAGGATGCGTGCAATCTGGTAGGTCCTTAACAGAGCAAAGCTGTGGAAGTCTACTGCTAGACTCTGTTTGCTCTGCGGGAACAGAGATGACCTGCAAATGTTTCCTAGTAGGCTGGAGTAGCACTGGAAGTACCCCGGGAGTATCCTTACAAGGGCCTTTACCTCCTCAGTCAGACGAGCAAGGTGTCAGGAGAGGATCAGAGTCAAGGGATTATCTGGTGAGATAGAAGAGGAGGCCAGTGGATTTTATAAAGGTAGGAGAGGAGGAAGGAAAGATGTCTTCAATTTGGCAATTACTTGGGTACGTAGCCAAGACACTCATAGTCGTCTAGACAGGCTAAGAAATGTACAGAAGAATACCCAGGGTGCCACGGTCGTTGCTATTTTTATTAAACCTTTTGAGATGTGTTTGCTGCTTCTGCTTACCCACCCTTGTTTATTTTAAGTTTACTTAATAAATACTCTTCCTAATACCTATTTGGAAACCCTGGGCATGGGGTGTACTCCAAAGTACTCACATTCTTTAAAATGTACTCTACATATTTATATATATATGTATACATATATGTATTTTTGCCAAAATATTTTCTCAATAAACTGTAACAGATTATACAAGCAGATGGTTTACAAATATGTCAAAGTCCCCCAGCCTGTGATAAATAAATTATTCATTATGTTGCATCTGGTGAGGAAAGAAGCGGGTCTTGATTTGCAGCAGGTAAAAGGGAAGATTATTAAACCACGTCGGACTGCCACTGAAGGTCTCTGCCCCTGCATGAGTTAAAGTTTCAGAGTGGCAAAATTATGCAGTGTATGTTTAATGGCTTATTCAAAGGGCAGAATTACTTCAGGCTAGAAATGCTCTGGACTCAGAAAACAGCAACAGTGCTTTACATTGGCTGGAATCTGATGATTAGCATTTTTTATTTACAAGTCTTTGGGGACATATGAGAGCCCTTTAACACTAATGTGCAAGAACATTGATGTGAACACCCACTATCTGTGAATTAACAGCTTCAAATAAGATGTGCAGCATCCAGTGGTGTGGACAGGCAACTGATCTAACGCAGAGATGTTTGTGCAAAGATAAAGCCTCCTTAATGGAGCGTGTTCTGTTCTGCAGCCAGATCCCCCCTACTGTTCTGAATCAGATGTGTATAATGACTGTTGTACCCAGTCTGACACAAATCTGGAAAGCAAAATCATAGTTGGCACCGCAAAAGGCTCATGACAACCTTCAGAGGGCTTTTGGTTTAAACTTTTGTTTCAAATTATTGATAAACAGACACAATACTGAGAACTTTTATGACACCAAACAAGATATGTGTGCTTGGAATTAAAAGTGCCAAGAAGAATCAAATCAGGAGAATTAAAAAAAAAAACACATACTGTATTTTGTCCTTGAAATGCTTGCCTTATTAAAAGTCTCCTTGTTGACAATTATTTTACATCGTTAGCTCATCTTTATGCCTTATTTATATATCTTGGGGTCTCTTACTTTTACGGGTGTTCTGTGTCTGTAGACACAATTTCCTGTCATTTATATTTAATTTTTTCACTAGATGGCGGTAATGCCTCTTGAAAAATCCCAACAGTTTGTTTTTGTTTTTTTTTTTTGGCTCTTAAAATTAGAGCAAAACCCTAGCAACTCTTTATTTAAAATTTTAAATAAATTTTAAATTTTAAAATTTAAAAGATTCCACTTTTCAACCATGTTTCTTATGTTTATTAAAACATTTTTGCCCATTGCAAGCAATTTATGTTGCACACTGTAAATTAATGTTTTACCTAGCAACATTCAGGTGTCATAACCATCTTTGAAATATGCTGTGGATTCAGAAAGTACTCAGACCCCTTCACTTTCTGCAAACCTTTTTGTGTTGCACATCGAATTTTATTGAATTTATTTTTGCCCATCAATCTACCCTCAATATCCCATAATGAAAAAGTGAAAACATGTTTTCAAAAAGATTTGCGTATCTAGTAAAACTCAAAAACTGAAATATCCCATTCATTTAACTATTAAGACCCTTTACTGTGTCGCTCCAGATTTTGCTTTAATTATCCTTGACAAATGTCTCTAGAAGCTGCATGGAGTCAATGTATGGCAAACTGAATTGACTGGACATTGTTTAGTAAGGTACAACTTGTTTATGTAAAGACGAAGCCATGAAGTATAAGAGACTCTCTGTAGACCTCCGTGATCAAAATGTAGTAGGGCACTGATCAGGACAGGATAGTAAAAACATTTTTAAAGCTTTGAGTATTCCCAAGCACACAGTAGCCTCAATAAATGTGAAATGGAAGATATTTGGAACCACCTGAACTCTAAATAGGATTGGCTTTCCAGTCAAATTGAATTAACAGGCAAGAAGGGGCTTGGTCAGGGAGCTTGACCAAGAACCCAAAGGTCACTCTAATAGAGCTTCAGAAGTCTGCTGAGATTGGAATACCTGTTGGAAGAACAACCATATCAGCAGCACTCCATCAATCAAGTGTTTGTGTTAGACTGGCTAGTTGGAAACCACAATTGAGTAAAACAAATATGATGGCAGTTAAAAGACTGTGAGAGAATGAGGAAAAGATACCCTGGTCTGATGAGACAAAATGTAAACTCTCTGGAGAGATCTCTAAGCACTAGAAGACCAGACACTATTAGTCATCTGCCTTCCCTGCAGTGAAGCATGATGGTGTCAGCATCATGTTATAGGAGTGCATCTTAGTAGCACAGACAGTGAAGCTCGTCAGAACTTAGGAAGGATGAATGGAACCAAATAGAAAGGACCTTGAAGAAAACCTACTGGGGCCATGGTTCTCCTTTCAGCATAACAGTGACCGGAAGCATATAGCCAAGGCAATGCTGGTGTGGCTTCAAGACAGGTTTCTGTCTGTCCTTGAATAGTCCAACCAAAACCAGAGTTAAACTCCAAAGAACATCAGTGGAGGAATCTGAAGATGACAGTTTACAGACACTTCCTATCCATACTAACAGAGATTGTATGGATCTCTCAGGAAGAATGAAGCAAACTGCCCAAGTATAGGTGTATAGGTTATAGACACTTGACCAGGACGACTCAAAGATGTAATTCTGCCAAGTACTGAATAAAAGGTCTGAATACTTCTATGAATGAGAGATTTCAGTTTTTGATTTTTAATAAATTTGGGAACCTTTCTGAAAATGTCTTCACTTTTCCATTATGGGTTACTGAGTGTAGATTGATGGGCAAAAATGGCAAATGCATCCACTTAAAATGAAAGCTACAACATAGCAAATTGGGCAGAAGGTGCAGGGGCCGGAATATTCTTGAAAAAATTGAAAAATAAATAGGGTGAGGCTGAGACACTGTAGGGTAAAAATAAAAGAGTTGTCAGGGCCAAATACTAAAATACAACAAGATCAGCTACTATAGTGCTAGTGAAGCACAGGACTTGTTACGGACATGTGTACACGAAAGGGCTTCAGTGGGCAAAAGAGAAAGAAAAAGAAGAAAATGGCCAGGTGACGAAAAATGTAGGCAAGGTGTGCAGACAAAAAAACATGTCTTGGACCAGGAAGAGATTACCACACCAAAACAGAAAGAAAGAAAGAAAGAAAGAAAGAAAGAAAGAAAGAAAGAAAGAAAGAAAGAAAGAAAACTGACTGTCAAAGTATGAAACACCAAACCAGAATTTTAGTCAGAATAAATGTTGTAAGATTTCTCATACCAGCTTGATTAAGTTTGCTTGAAGCTTCCATCTTTGATAGGTGGGAAAGATGACACAAGCCATTATATGACCTTTGCACCTAGCAACTGTAAGCAATTTGGAAGTGATCATACAATAAATAAAATACAAAATGGTATCAACAGAAAATGATGAAAAATATAAACAATCACAAAAACAAGCCTGACTAGTCCAAAAATGAAAAAGGACATTAAATACCCAGATTCATTACAGACACTCAGTTAAGAACTACTGATGAATAGAACAGGCAAGTTTTGATTCACTTACAATTTCACAAAGAAGTTTTCACAATTACGAAAAGTGAGTTTTTCGTGGATGTTGTGAGGGATGACCTGCGTTCTTATCCTGCCAGGATGCACTTGAGGTGGAAGGAGAGGGGGAGACAGCTTACACAGGGCTTTCCTCCTCCAGAATGCTAGATGGCAGTGAACTCATTTCCCCACATGGGTGCCCAGAAGGCATGCTGGGTATTGTAGTCCCAGAGGACAGCCTTGTTGGGTCCCATGGGGGCTGCCAGGGGGAGCTGCACCATTTTGAATTCCCAACTCCATAGGGCTCCAGCCACACCCGGAATTACTTTGGCGCTGTAGCGTCATGTCACTGAAAACACTCCCTGTGATTAGATAAAAGGAACTGTCTGCCTCACATGGATGAGCCAGAATCAGGAGGAAGGTAGACAGTGCTTGTGAGGAGGAGTAATGGAGGCAGTGATAGGTAGGAGACAGAGGGAGGACAAAGAGTTGATGGGTGCTATCTTGTGCTTTATTGTACTTGTGGCTGTGATTGTGGTGGTAAACGCTTTCTCGAGAGAGTTTCCTAAAATAAAAGACTCTTTGTGCCTTTTAAACTTGTGTTCACGCCTGTTTGTGTTGGGTGTTGGTGGAACTAAAGTGCCCCCTGGTGGCTACACTATAAAGATTTTTTTTGTCATGGAAAACAAGAAATACTGCTCCCAAAAGCCTTGTTTATACTTCAGTGTTTACCAATATTCTTTTCTGCAGCTGCGTAAAGCACATAATCCATTCCATGCCACCAAATTCAATTCTATTTATGCCTCTCATTCATTTCACTGCTGAAGACATTTTTTTTTTTAATGTGAAATGCTTCATATTTTAAACAGAAAGTCACACTAATGCATAATTGTGCACATTACTGTGATTTCTCCTTGGGAAAACTCAGTCCCTTAAACAGTCTCTACCAACCATTCTTCTTGTGTGAATTGCTTCACTCATCACTATTTGGAACAAAACACAGTCAAAGCCAAAAACACCCTTGAAAAGAAATTTCCAAAAAGTTTCAGACGATGAATGAGTGTGAGACTCAAAGAGGCCGACCTAACATCATACACATGCGTGCTTATGTAGGACATGCCTATGACGACGTGCAGCATCACGGAAATCAAAATTTAAAAGTCGATGATGTCATCATTGGTTAACACCAAAAGGTTAAACAAAACATTGCAAATAATAGGATAAAATCATTATACTCTTTAATTACACTGTGACAATAAAATTCTAGTCCATTTCAGTGTCACTTTAGGCCAAACCATTTTTGCAAACATGAGACAAAAAGAAGAAACTGATCATGAAGGTGATGTCAGTTCAATAGCAGGACCCACTTCCACACTCACATGCAGCTAAAGAAGAAGTGCCAGTTAATCCAACAAGAATGTCTTTGGCATGTGAAAAAACCTAAGTTGACCTGGGAAGAACATTTAAACTGCTCAGAGACAACCACTAGGCATGATGTTAGAACCTAGGACTCTTGATGTATAAGGCATCAGTGCTAATTCTGTAAAACTCCAAGTACCTATGTAAAGTAGGAACATATACAATTGATCTGCTTATCTTCTTTGCCATCAGTGTAGTATCTGGGCCTAGTCAAATGGACCAAAATGTCTGACTAAGGCATCAGCATGTGTGCTAAAAGGACAGCAAGGAAAGGAATGTTACTTTTATTTTTTGAGATCATGATCAAAGAAAGTGATTTGGCAGGAGGCACAGTCAATGACTGCAAGACTCAGAAGCTTATGCTCTTGAATGATTTTGATCTGCCTGTTTATCCCTGCCGCTAGGTTGACCTCATATCATTGTGTGATGGCTGCTAAGTCTTTTTAGAATGTATACTTTATTTAGAGGCAAGCCGTTTTCTTCACAATAGCTCCTGCAACCAAATGCAGCATTCCGGGCTGAGCCTAGTGAGATTCAAGTTTATTGAATCTCAGCTGGATATTGACGGCCGAAAGCCTGTCAGACGATAAGGTGGTAAAGGAGAAGTGTTTGGAATTAATAATCAGTTTACATTTTTTTTTATTGGAGAGTTTAATTATTTCAAGCCTTCTGTGGATCACCTAATGCGCTGTTTGAAGAAACTGTTATGGGGTCAAGAAGGTCAAACATTGGTTGTACTGTATTTGCCAATTCTCTCTCTAAGACTTATAAGCATGTACTATAGGTCACTAAATTCACAAATATAAACACCACATTTCTCTTTTGATGTGGAGATGTATAGATGTATTTATTTATATATCTATTTGACCTCAAGGAAAGTACCACTGTGCCACTCTGCAATTCAAAACATGCATGAGTAGTACTAAATGTATCTTTACTTAGTTATATACCCTGTTTACTCAAAATATAATCATCTGGTAACCATTTCAGAATTTGGAGTTAGGGCCCTGGGTAAGAACAAGGCCTGGTCATCCTGTGGATGAGGGCCTATCAGTAGTATAATAATATTGTATGCCCAGGGTAAGATATTCACCCCCAGTGACTCATGGAAAACTCTGAGAGTCAGCAGAATGTAAAGTCTGTAAAGTCATATAAAACTGAAATAGCTCACAGTTCAAGTTCTTCACTTGCAAATACATTACGTTAAGTTCACTGTTCTTAGAAAAATGAGCTTGTCCAATGAACGCGCTCTTTTGAACTAGTTTATTCAGAACACTAAATTCTAAAATGAACACCAAGAAGCACATCGTACTTAGTCTTTCTGAGGTCCCTCTCAAGTCTATGAAGCATTTCCTTGACAAAATAATTAGTCACAAACCTTTTTTTAACTAATCCAAAAGGCATGGGCGTGATGTATTGAAGTAACAAATACATTGACCAGCAAAGGGAGCCAGGACTCATAACATAACACAAAACCCATTCAAAATGGTGATTGCTAGAAAAAAATGCATAACAAAATGGTATGGCAATGATGTCACTAAAACCATGGTAAAATTTAATAACCATAAAAAAAATGTCAGTATGGAATAGCCCATACAGTACAGAAAATTTCACTTCAGTGATACTGCAGGAAATGGAAGATCTCATAGTACAATACAATCGATTGTACTGTACCATGATATACAAATCAAGTATATTAAGTTATGTTGTATTTATTATGTACACAAATAAATGTAGAGTAAAATGAACAGGAAATTAAATGAAGTGAACAACTTTAATAATATTTAAATTAAAATGACACAAATAGGGTGAAATGAAGCTGCATAGATAGACAGATTGGTGTGGGGATGGCTTAATATTTCCTTTCACATCAACCTTTATAGATTTAGATGTGCGTGTGTTTTTGTGAGTCAATTTACACATGACAATAAAGAATTGAATTGAAAAGTAATAAAGTAGCTTTAATAATGCAATTAATGCGCCAGAAAGAACCAGCAGAGTTTCAAATGGATGACAAAAGCCTTGATCAAAGATTGAACATGGAAACCTAACACAGGTCTTTGAAATCCTCAAATGCAATGATCACGTTGGCTCATCAAAAGTGTTTTAATAAAAGGGCAAGTCACGCACTTAAAGACACCAGTAAAAATTAAGGGAACGCATATTTAAGGTGCAGGCAAAAAACAATATCTTCACACAAAGGGTTGGAATGAAAATATACAGTAGCTTTGCAGATTAAAAGGAAACTCTGTCAACTTTTAAAAAGTATTTCGATGACATATGAGTCCCATATGGATACGCATATGTTGACATATGCGTCAACGTAGCTATTAGCTAATTAAGGAGCTTAATCAACTGGATTGTCTCAATTTGTTCACATGTACCAATATAAACATTATATTCAAAAAAGAGGTGCATTAATGAAACTGCACAATGTGAACCCCATGGACACTCTGAATAGGCAGGTTTATATTTAGTATGACCTTGTTTGGACAAATCGATGACTGCGTGTTGGACAGTTCACTTTTCAACAACAACAATATTTATTTATATAGCACATTTTCATACAAAAAAATGTAGCTCAAAGTGCTTTACATAATAATATGCAATTATATAATTACATGTATGTAATTTTCATATGATTGACTGTACAGTACCTTTAGCTGAGTAAAGACCCCCCCCATTATTCCAGTTGTTCTCCTTACCTGTACTGAGTGACAGCTGGATTGGCTTTAGCAGAGCAGTGGAACTTCACAAGGTTGCCTTCCAGCACTGGCTGAGGTTCTACTGAAAGATTTACAAGAGGAGGATCTGCAGAGGAGAAGAGCAGTAATTCAGCTTTATGTATTATATAGAACATAAATGACATGATGAGGGGTAAAAAGACTGGACAAAATTACAATGGCCCACCATTTCTTTCTTTCTTTCTTTCTTTCTTTCTTTCTTTCTTTCTTTCTTT
>JANRMT010062803.1:6662099-6672503 GCA_026402145.1 Polypterus bichir lapradei | reverse complement strand
TTTCTTTCTTTCTTTCTTTCTTTCTTTCTTTCTTTCTTTCTTTCTTTCTTACCTATAAAATTAAACGCCTTTCATTCTTTGTTAGTCACTGCAAAATTCTGTGCCAATGACTTCTTCCAGGATGACCTCCTGTTCCTTAAACCTCCCTGCTTGCACTGAAATTAGACACATAAATGATGTTTCCTCTTCTTTGCTGCAATTCTGGACACGCTGCATTAAACAGAATGACTCATCTTTCAATTATAGGTAAAATTTATTAAGCTGCCATGTCAAAAATGAAGGGCAGGAAGAAATGACCATTGCTGGCAAAATATAAACAGTGTTTTCCTTTGCCAATGGCTGAATAATTATTAAAAAGTTTATTATTTTTCCTGTGGTTTCACTAGAGCTGTCTTCTGAATGAAGCTATAAGCTCACAGTGAAACTGAAGTGATGCTGAGAAAGCCCCGGGTTTGAACAGGCAGATATTCATTTGCTGTTGTGCAAATAATGGGATTAGATGATTGTTAATACCACAGCTGGTAGTCAGGAGTCTCTCTGTATAAAAAAAAATAATAATAATAAATATGTGGAGTAGATAATTGGATGACCCCCATCTGCTTCAGATTTAGAAAAAAGGACAGCAGCAGCGTTGGCAGCAGTCATTATCTACTGATACATGGTTCAGCCATTTGTTGAAGGCTGGCTAGAGAATCAATCAAAAGTTAAAGGTATTCTACAAGGCTTTCAACTTTTTGGGAAATGTGCCCTGGATTTAAGCATACAAATTCAAAATGTAATAAATTTTGACAATTACAATAAATTGAAAGTGTTTTGTAATTAAATTGTATTCAGTATGACACAGGCACTCTATTTATTGGTCTTCTTTCACATCATAACAATATGGAAGCACATTAGAAAACTGAAAGTTTATACACTGTAAGTTTGGGTATTACATTCATGGATTCTTCATGTCTATTGTCCACTTTTGTTGGCATACATTTTGAATTCTCGTATCTTTGTACTCAAGAAAGCATTTTACAAAATGTATGGATAGATACCTGTTTTAATCACCTTCATTTATTGTTACACTTATTATAGATTTAAATAGACGCTCATCATCCACTTTAGGCACACCTGTTCAACTGCTTGTTAACACAAATATCTAATCAGCCAATCACATGGCAGAAACTTAATGCATTTCGGCATGCAGACATTGTCAAGATGACCTGCCAAAGTTCAAACTGAGCATCAGAATGGGGAAGAAAAGAGATTTAGGTGACTTTGAACATGGCATGGTTGAGGGGCTGGTCTGAGTATTTCAAAAAGTGCTAATGTAGTGGGATTTTTACACACAACCATCTCTAGGGTTTATTGAGAAAGGTCCAAAAAAGGGAAAATATCCAGTGAGCAGACTGGTTTGAGCTAATAGAAAGGCAACAGTAACTCAAATAACCACTCATTATGACCGAAGTATGCACAACTGCATCTCTGAATGCACAACATTTTGAACCTGAAGCAGATGGGCTACAGCAGCAGGAGGCCACACCGGGTACCACTCTTGTCAGCTAAGAAAAAGCAACTGAGGCTACAATTCGCATGGACTCACCAAAATTGGACAATACAAGATTGGAGAAATGTTGTCTGGTGTAATGAATCTCAATTTCTGCTGCGACATTCGGATGGTAGGGTCAGAATTTGTCATTATCAACATGACAGCATGGAAGCCTTGTGTCAACGGTTCAAGCTGCTGGTGGTGGTGTAAAGGAGTGAGAGATATTTTCTTGGGACACTTTGGGCCACTTAATACCAAGTGAGCATTGTTTAAATGCCACAGCTTTGAGTTTTGTTGCTGACCATGTCCATCCCTTTATTTCCACAGTGTACCCATCTTCTGATGGCTACTTCTAGATGGATAATGTGTCATATCACAGAGCACAAATCATTTCACACTGGTTTCTTCAACATGACAATGAGTTCACTGTACCCAAATGTCCTCCACAGTCACCAGATCTCAATCCAACAGAGCAAATTTGGGATGTGGTGGAATGGGAGATTCGCATCATGAATGTCAAGCTGATAAATCTGTAGGAACTGCATGATGCTATCATGTCAAAATAGACCAAAATTCCTGAGGAATGTTTCCAGCACCTTTTTGAATCTATGCCATGAAGAATTATTAGTTCAGAAGGCAAAGGAGGGTCCGAACCTGTACTAGCAAGGTGTTCCTAATAAAGTGGCCAGTGAGTGTATATGCAAGCAATTTGACCCATTACAGGTGCTAAAGAAGAATAGATTGTAAATTGAATATTACCCCTTGTGACCCCGCTCAGGATCAAGCAGGCTTAGAAAATGGTATGGTATGATATGGTAATGTTACCCTGTTTAAAAGCTTTTTTTAGGTTCATGTCCTCATGTCGATCATTTAGGTTATTTTAAAATATTTTGTGTGAAATTATTGATCCAGAAATAGGGATTTACAGAACAAGCATATCAAGTAGAATGGTTACACTGCTAATTTTTATTCCTTGACTTGTGTTTTCCTTCTTCTTCCCTGTCTTCTTTAAGTTTAGATCCCAAGCATTGTTGCATTTTTAAATCTCTCTAAAAATTCCCATACAATTTAATTGTTGGAAATGCTTCGTCTTTTTCGACAGACTCTTAACGATGATGCCACCTTTGAATTCTCTTAAACCTTTACAGGTTTATGTGACGCACTGTGTTGTATCCACATACTCCCTAAAAAAAGCTACAAGACTGCCAGAAACTTTAAGCTCTTTTATTGCAGATCTTGTAAATCTGAAGATGTTTAACACAATTCAAATATGACATTATTTTAAGAATATATTATATAATGCATTTATACCTATCTATTATAATTCCTTTCATAACTGTCTATCTATCTCAGTTGGTTAGACACAGCTCAATGGATGTCTGTATAATTATCAGCACTGTGTATTCTGTAGTCAGTTGTAATTTGATAGACTGAATGATAGAATGAAGAAATAAAAGCCCAAAGGAATATGTTGACTATCATGTTTGACACTTGTGGTTGAAATCAGTCATGCAGAATAATGTCTATTATCTGGCTGAAATCACTTTTTGTGCAAAATCGTCTCCTGTTTCACGCTCTCTTGTTCAGTGCTGGGCTCCCATTCCCATATAGTGCTTAAGCATGTTTCCTTCTTTTAAAACTTGCAAGGGAACAATTAAAGTTCACGGGCTGTTTTATAAACAGGTGTTACAGCCACAGTAATATTCTGATCATAATTCCCTTCTCAGACAAAGAACGGCACCATTATGATACTGCCATAACAGAACCTTCCATTCATGCGTAGGGTACATCTGTGCATAGTGTCAATATAAAAATGTATGACAAAACCAAATTTAAATTTTTAATAGCGCGATCATCTTAGGGGGTCAGGGTGTAAAAAGAGTTGCCTGGCTGGAATGTTCAAAGTAATTTCTTTCCATGTTTCATGAAACCACTGAATAACTTCTTAGGAAGAACACCAGCTACAATACAGGTCTCTTCTCATTTTTTGTTTTTCCATTGAAAGCTTTTTCTATTTAATTCCTTCATATAAAATAATTTCCTTCACATAAAATAATTTTCTGTGTATCCCTGTGTTTTTCTATTAGAGCACTGAACTAAACTGTGAATGATGAAGTAGGTACTGGCTGTGCCTTTCAAAAAAGCCTCCAAAGCCGCCCCTCATGGCATCCAATGCAGATGTTTAATAATCAGAACACAGTGGCTGCAAGTAGCTTGGGACTGAGGAAATTAAATTAGACTTGTTTCAAAAGGAGAGTGCCAAGTACTTAACAGATCCTCCTATCCTGATTTATTAAAAATTCAATATATGTCAGGCATGTAGCCCCGGTGATTGGCACAGCAGTGTGGTAATAGAATGATTAGCAATAATCTCGCAACTCTGCTGAATTATCTTTCAGAATATCATTTTAAAGGGAAAAAAAGATTTTTATTACATGCACATATTTTTAATACTTTATTCATCTCTGGTAATATAAGGTTTTTCTATTAGCACAGACATGTTGAGTTGGTGACGTAACTGACACACGGTGTCAGACAGTAAAAGTACTTTCTTTTAATGCTTTTTATTCTGTTTTAGTTTTGCAGTGGCCCCTCTGTGAATCTTGGGATATTGCTTTTGATAATATCTTATTAGTTTTGATGGTTAGAGTGAAACAATCAAATTAATAAAATGCAGAGAAAATAGTACTGATTAAGGAATATCCATTTCAAAATACAAACGAGAAAAGGAGGGTTTTCAGCCTTAATCTGAATATTGAAACCAAAGGGAATTCATGAACGAGACACCCGTAAAAAGAGAGAATCTCAGCTTCAAAATTTATAATTGATCATCAGTGTTCCGCAATGATTGTGGTAGAACTTTACAACATGTGCTTTTTGAGGGCTTGCTAAACTGCATTTATTAGCCAGTTATTGCAATGTAGCACATACAAATGTCTGTCGAGGTCTTGTGATGTGGCTGTAGCTGATGAAGGGATGCACCATTGTACTACACACACGATAAGAAACCTCAACTTGAATTATTCTGTGGTATCATTGACTAAATAAAGTAATTGCTAAGGATCTTATAGGTAAAACAGTAACTGTAGTATTTCCCTATGCACTTATGTAGTCCCCATTCTAAAGAGATTCTTGTTTTCTTAAGTGATCCAATTTAGTTGGAAACTCAAGAGGCTATGAGATCAAAGCTTTAATAAGACTGTAAACCAAACTGAGAAAATCTCATTGAATGGCCTTTAACATACCCTATAGTAAGGTGAAACCCCTCTTCTTCTTCTTTCGGCTGCTCCCGTTAGGGTTTGCCACAGCAGATCATCTTGTTTCATATCTTCCTGTCCTCTCTATCTTGTTCTGTTACACCCATCACCTGTATGTCCTCTCTCACCACATCCATAAATCTTCTCTTAGGTCTTCCTCTTTTCCTCTTTCCTGTCAGCTCTATTCTTAGCATCCTTCTCCCAATATACTCAGCATCTCTCCTCTGCACATGTCCAAACCAACACAATCTCACCTCTCTGACTTTGTCTCCCAACCATCTAACTTGAGCTGTGACAAGTAAGGTGAAATTCTTCTTCTTCTTCTTCTTCTTCTTCTTATTATTATTATTATTAAGGGCCATTTATTTATATAGTGTCTTTCTCATGCTCAGGCAGGATTTTAGTATATCATATTGTGTTACCTTCTTGTTCGTCTTGCTTTTTCTTTGATTTCTGCCTTGCCCCTAACGTTTCTGGCACCATACATTTGTAGAAAAAGTAATTTCAGAAAAAAGATTAATGGATAACTTTTTACAGGCCACGTCACTGCATCAGTTGTGCCACCCTCTTCTTCTTAATATTATTAATAGTATAATAATTATGATTATTATCAACATTTCAACCCTCCTAAAATGGAGAGATAGGTAATTCATTCATTTTACAAACCTACATATTCTGATACAGGGTTATATGGAGGTGCAGCGTATCAAGTCAACATCATCTATGTATATGTGTATAGAAAGTCCTCAGTGTTAGTGTGTCATAGAGAGGGGATGTGCAGCATTGTTCATAATGATACTCAGTTTTGTTTTCATTCTCTCCCCACCACTACCTCCAGCAGGTTGAGAGTGCATCCCTAAAGTATCCCTGCCTTTTTAATCAACTTGTTGATTCGGTGGGCCTCTTTTGAAGTGATGTTACCAGCCCAACACACCACAGCATAAAAAATCATGCTAGCCATCACAGACTTGTAAATCGTGTGAAAGATGTCACTATCCACATTACAGGAGCGTGGTTTCATAAGAAAGAAGAGCCTACTTCATATCACTTTCTTTTATAGTTCCTCTGTGAAAAAGACCAGCCCAGCCTTTCAGTAATGTGGACCCCCCATACCCCGCCAAGATCTGTATTAGTGCATTAACTCCATATCGCCTCTCTGAATTGTGACCTAACATTGAGGTCCCTTGGTAAGTCGAAAGTCAATAACCTGTTCCTTGGTGATGCTGATGTTAAGTTGAATAAAATTATCTTTGCACCAAGGGAATCCTACACTCTGTCTCCTGCCTCTTATCAATTCACTCCATAAATGCAGAATTGATCTATGTAAAAATATTTTTATCTTAAGTGCTTTCAGCATGAGAAAGGTGTTATATAAATAAAATTTATTATTATTATGCAGGACACCATGGGCTCATCCACCTGCATATGACTGACTTTACCTCTTAATGATATAGCAGTACATAGCTCTGTATATACATGATAATACACTTGATCTTGAATTTTAATTAACCTGGATGATTATAATAAGAAGAATTTAGAAAATGTATATATTACGGTCAAAACCTGAAATTGGACAAAGCGGGAAGTGTCCGGCCAAATCGGGAAATGGCCAATGTCGTTGTAAATTGACCAGCCAATTTCAGATCTTTTACTTTATTTTGGGATTTTGCCAGCCAGTTTGCGAAATAGCATGGGGCGATCGGCCAAAGTCAGAGAAAAAAGGCATGATCTGTTGCGCATTTAGTAGTGCAATTGCATCGAGTGTAGCCTTGGCGGCTCTTGTTCAGAAAGCGGACGCCATTTGGTTGTTTCACAATAATTAAGATTAGGTATATAAGTAGGTTTCATATTTATGTTATCACTTTAGCCCTAAAATAGTGACTTAACATCAGGGACCTTAAGATTAGTGTTTGGGTGAGGGGAAAGCGTCCGCTTTCTGAACAAGACCCGCCTTGAGCAGTTTCTAATGCAGAATGGAAAACTCACTTCTGAATCTGCATCTGAAATTTGTAAGCATCTTCACACCTTGAGAGGACAGTCTTACATCAGCACATCGAATTTTGGCCAGGGAGTTCTTGCCACTTCGCGAAATGGCCGGCCAAAGTAGCATATACACTGATCATTTCTAGTAATTCGGACTTTGGCCACACCTCTCGGCCAAAATGCGAAATGGCCAGCCAATTCGGGAACTGGCCGAACTTCGGGTTTCGGCCGTAACATATACATGGTATAACATTTAGGTGCATTTGGTGACTTAGTTATCTGTTTTGTTACCTAGCACTATTTTCTTAGTTTATTCCTTTATATTATGCTTCATGCTTGTTTATTAGATATTCTTGTATTATATATATTAACAAAAGTGATGATAGGATGTTCATTAAGTACATGTATGATACAGTATATAAATATGTAGTTATAATAGTATTTTGCAATATCATGTATTTACAAATTATGCCTAAATACGCTAGTGGTTGCTAAAACAACCAACATACTCCCAATAACGAGATTTAAAAACTGGATCAACTAATGTACGGTTGTTTGTTGTGGAGGGTGTATGGTTTGTTGAAGTTTCTATTTGTTAAGCATCCTTGTTTTAAAGAAGTATCCGATGGAGAGTTACAATCTGTGTTGAATGAAGTTTGTCTGGACATGCGTAACCAGCTCATGTGACAGCAACTTTTCCGCTATGTGTGCGACTGTACTACAATTCAAAAACTTGCATTGGGGATTTATGTTACCAACAGGTGTGGCTATCTGAAGTGTAAAAGAGTAAAATACAAATATATAAATTGAAATAATCTCTTAGATGGTGAAATAGAAACATTAAATCCATCTGTAATTGGTGGTGCACAAAATAGTTCACTACTTAAAGATCTAAAATGCTTTTTAAATTGGAATTTTGAAATTTCAAACATGTATAGAGATACATTTAATTGATATATATCTCAATGAAAATTCTAAGACATTTCTAGAAGAATTTAAGTTAAATCTGTCCACTGGGAGCAAACTTGTTTTATGTAGTTAGATCAGACAGACAGACAGACATAAGGACAACAATTGATATGCTCGCATTTTCTGCAAATGCACTTAATAATAACTTCCTTCATCTTTTTTCAGAAATTTTCATTTTTCATGAAAGTGCAACACTCTGATTCGCTATACGAAAATAAAGTGAACAGAGGCAGGAGCAAATTACTGGCTGAGATTAAGTGAATACATAATCATCCTCTGACCTAACACTCGCATTTTGGAACCACACGCTGACCTGACCCGCACAGACAAAGGCAACATGTCCAAACTCCACTCGGACAGGCAACAAGCAAGCTGGCTTATGGCTGCTCCTATTAACTGCTTTACTCTCTTGTTAAAATGGGCACCTGATTTGTGTGGGGAGCCATTTCAAGGGCTAATTAGAATAATGTGTTCTCTTGATTCTGTGTCGATGTGGAAACATCACAATAAAACTTAATTTACTCGTCTTGCTTAATGCATTAGTTTGGTATGAAGGTAGGGTGGGCTAATAGGGGCTCTTACAAGTCTTTGGTAATAAGAGTCGTCTGATTTGTCTTTGAATAAAAAAAGAACTAAATGTCAGAAGTAAAAACAAGTTCTTCTTTCCATTATCAATCATGGACTATCCACTTATACATAGCAGCACTCACATTCACAATGCAAAAAGAGCTAAGCCTTTGCTCTGAAATGCATTATCTACGAGATGTGAAAACAAATGGAACACTTTTTCTCACTTGGCACTGATCTGCAAAAACAAAACTAAAGGGAAATGGAACATGCAGCGTCTCACAACGTAGCCTAATGCATTTTCTGTGTCCTAATGTGTTTATGAAACAAATCCAATTTTAAACAGGCGTTCTCTTCTCGTTCGCCAAAAAACGCTAAAAGTTAGAAAGGCTAGTTGTGTACTTCATTTTCAAAAGTAGGCATAAAAAAAGGATAAGCCCTCATCACATTTACACATTTTTAGTGAGCAGCATTCTTTAATCTGTAAGCTAATCAAATTCAAGGCCTCTAAAAAAGCAGCTTGATAACATTGTTTTATGTCTATGAAACAGAAAATGAGTTTATTCAATGTCATAGTATTTATCAATCCAGAACTGGATACATGCCGAAAGATTAACTAAAAAATCAGGACAGCATAGCAGCACAGGGGTTAGCACTGCTGTCTCATGGGTGCTGTGTCCTGGGCTTAAATCCCACCAATGCTGATTGTTCACATCCAGTTTGGATATCCTGTGTTATCATTTTTTTTTCTCCTACACCCCCAAACATCTGTGTGTTTTCAAATTGCTCTGTTGTGTGGGCTCTGTGATGGACTGAAGCCATGTGCTGGGCTTATTCCTGCATTATAGCTGATGCTTTACACTCAAGTCATAACACTACTCTATTAATTAACCTCATTCTCATAAATGTTATGCTTAACATTTCATCTGCTGGTGTATTTACTCTTAAATGTTGCATTCATAATCTGCTGTTGGTTTTTCTATTGTCTGATCTGTCGGAGCATGACAAAGTACTTGAACTTAAACCATTCAAGCTGCACAAATGTAGGAGCTGGAGGACCAAAAAAAAAAAAAACCCACTGAGACATGCAGTTGCAATCCTTTCACAAGACTACAAAGCACATCTAGACAGGACTGGCACCCATTCCCCTTAAATATCCGTAAAATATACAACATGATATGATATACAAACAAAAACACAAACCACTGAGTGTGAAAACACCACTGTTTTTTTTTTCTTTCTTAGAGTTACAATTGAAAGAGAACAGGAAGTATTCTCTAATGAACATTGGTAAGAGGAGCAAGACCCAATATATTAAGCATGATTCTAGCAAGTCTGGAGTCTACCAATGACAAGAAAATCAAAAACATATTATCAAACCTTCCTTATGGACTTTTATGCAAACAGACTTCCAACAACCATGTCAAAAGAACACTAACATTTTCATGGGCTGAAGGAGCAAATAGTGAATCTTCTCAAAGCAGATCAGGCACAATATGTGCTACCATCAAAGGATATCCTCAAGATGGATGATGGGAGCAGGTTTTAGCAACTATTTGCTGGTGCCAAAAAGAATACACATATCAACACTGTAAGACAGCCAGCTACTTGCACTGGTTAATACTCTGACAATCTGGCCTAACTCCAAGTATGATCACCAGCATGGAAAAGACATCAAGATGCAAAACTTCACTGTCATATTGGAGATGGCACTGATCATACAGACTCAACAAACTTACTGGACATGATATTCCATGATTAATTGCCAACTCATCAATGTTGCCATTCCGGATGATGTAAATATCCCCCTGAAGGAAGTAGAAAAGATAACCAAATGCAAAGATCTTGAGATAGATACCTTGAGCATATGGAATACAAAGGCTTGTGTGAGTGTGCTAATAGTGCTCTTGAAACAGTTAGACTCTGTCTCCAAAAAAAGACTGCCCTCCTCAACAGGCAATATACTTCACAAGGTCCTGATCAGTGGACTTCATGGACCAGAGGATTCAAGGGCAACCAGCAAAAGCTAATATACTTTATATAATAATAATAATAATAATAATAATAATAATAATAATAATAATAATAATAATA
>JANRMT010062803.1:6636326-6660910 GCA_026402145.1 Polypterus bichir lapradei | reverse complement strand
TATATATATACATACATAAAACATAAGTTTGTGTTGTTTTCTTGAGGAACTCAACGTTTTGTGGGACCACTGCCCCAGCCACCCACCATGGATCAACAGATCATTGATCATGTGTTGCTGATTTATGGTGCTCTAAGCTTCATGAGGGAACACCCCCAGACCCATCTCGCTCTGAAAGAATAAATCCATTTTGAATCTGCACGTTATTCACTTCCACCTTTCGGTGTATGCTTATTTTCATGCTCAAATTCAAGTAAAGTTTTGTAAAAGAGATCACTGCTGTCGGGCTCAAAATGTTTTGGATTTTGGAGTTTCAGATTTGAGATGCTCAACCTGTAATAATAATAATAATAATAATAATAATAATAATAATAATACAGTAATTATATGCTCTGTGCCTGATGCTGCTTGGATAGACTATGGCTTATCGAATGGAAACAGGGCCTCTCTCTGTGTCTCCCCAGTTGAGTGTTTGTCCTTCTCTCCACCCTCTTTTACACCTAAAATTCCTCTGGAATCATCTTTAAAGCTCATCCCAGGATAATGTCTGGTCAAGTCCCAGAAACACTTTGGGGGTGACCTTTCATGTGCTCACGGGGCTAGCACTCCATTCATCAGTGCCTGGTATTCCTGCACCCCAGGGCATTCTGCTAGTTTTAAATTGACACGTCTACAAGGAAGCACCCTGGCTATCTGCACTCTCTTAGAAACAGTGCAGTCCCACACATTATTGGAATGTGTGCCTTTCAGCTGCTAGGGGTTAATGCCACTCTTGACTTGTCCTCCAACAGAGAGGATCAGGCATCCATGACAGGAGCTGGGTTGCTTGCCCCATTGCATTACTTCTTTCTTTTTCTTTTGTCTCTTTCTCTATTACTCTATTATGTTGCTGCTCCTTCCTGCCAGGGTACATGGGAACACTGCTCCTGTGTTTCCACACTGGAATGTGCAGAACTACCCTTATAATTGGCAACTTCTTTTTTTTTCCATACACATAACTCAAGTTTTACCAAAAAAAAAGGTTCTAAACAAATCATCCCCAACCCCTGACAAACAGAGCTAGGCCAGCAGTGTAAAATGTTATGTTAGTAAAGGTATGTGAATAGATAAATTAATAAATGAATAAAGATAAATGGAGTAAAAGAGGGGAGAGAACCTGCTTCCTCAGTTTAAATGCTTATTCTTAAATGTTATTGATTAGATCCCGCCAGGGTTTGAAAAATGTTTGTACAGATCCTCTAAGTGTGAATTAGATTTTTTCCAGTTTCAAATAGTGTTTAATATCAGTTACCCACTGACTTAGAATAGGTGAGTCAGGATTCTTCCAATTGAGCAAGATAAGTCTATGTGCCAATAGTGTAGTAAAGGCAATTACAGTTTGTTTGTCCTTCTCCACTTTAAGCCCATCTGGAAGAACCCCAAACACAGCTGTTAGTGGATTAGGAGGGATTGTGACACCAAGGCTGTCTGATAGGCATTTAATGATTTTTGTCCAAAATGATGTTAATTTGGTTCAGTCCCAAAACATGTGACCCAGTGAGGCCGGAGCTTGATTGCAATGTTTGCAGGTTGGTTCTTGCCCTGGAAACATTTTGGACAATTTTAAATGAGAGAGATGTGCTCGATATATAATTTTGAGTTGAATAATTCTATGCTTTGGGCATATGGAGCTCAAGTGAATTCTGTGCATTGCTGCTTTCCACTTCTTTTCTGAGATGTTGAGTGAGAGATCTTTTTCCCATTGTCCTCTTGGATCGTTGAAATGGAGGGACTTTAAAATAGTTTTATATATTACGGAAATGCTGTCTGTGTCCTCGAGACTGAGCAATATTTTTTCCGGCATAGAGGTAGGTGGGAGGTGAGGAAAATTGGGCAGGTTCTGTTTAACAAAGTTTCAAATTTGAAGGTAGTGAAAGAAATGTGTTGCTGGAAAGTTAAATTTGGAGCGTAATTGTTCGTAGGATGCGAAGACGTTGTCTATGTACAAATCTCTAAGTGATTTAATCCTGAATGTTTTCCAGGCATTAAAAACTGCGTACGTTTGAGAGGGTGGAAAAAGGTGGTTCTTGTGCAGAGGTGCCACAGATAAAAGCTTTTCTATCTTACATTGGTTCCATATTCAGAGTGAGTGAAGCACAATTGGGTTGTTAGTATACTGGCGATACACAACACAAGAAAAACACTAAAACTTGTGTTGCTGTCTTCTGTATTTATGGATCCTTCATGGCTAGTAGACAGTATGATGCTGCACGTAGATTGTAAATAAAAAGCGATTTATACATTCAGAATAATTTGTAGCAGAAATTAAATGCTGGACAAATAAAGAGAATGAAATCCATTTCCTTGAAGTATATTTTTAAACCAGCAAGGCAACTCATATATTTTATTAAGCACCTTCTTACAGGATGCAATTTACCCTGCTTTAACTTGTGCCCATTAAAACAGAGAGAATGTTACCCAGAAAGGACAGAGTAGTGAAACATTTATTGGCACAATGCTTGTGTTAGAAATCAGAGGTGAGCCGTTCTGTAGAAAAGGAAGGACTAATAAACTGTCTGGACATTATTAAGATGAAGTTTAATGTGTGGGATTACCAAGGTCTGGGTATCCTGCTGCTGACCACCTTGTTCTTCAAGGACAACCAAACCGCTCTCATCAAAAAAAAAAAACAGCTTTTAAACTCAATGTTCAGTGCTTTAGTTTATTAAAGGAAAAGATTGTGATGAGTATTAATCACCTTCAGAGCAAAGACCCGTCTCTGATATGGTGTAAAATCATTAATTTTTGCACTAATGCTAGATGTGTTGCTGTTCATAATAAATCTTTAGCTAGTTATTTTTTTCCCTGTAGCAGTAAAATGATACATACAGAAAATACATGACACCCAGCTCTCTTTTTATGCCACATTAGAGCAATGAGCTGTTGTTTCCCCTAACACAGTAACAGAACCACAGATATTAAAGTGGACTTTGACTCCTTAAATAAAGGCTGCTGATTAGTCTATGGGCAGATTTTTATACATTCAGACAAACCCAGCAATACAGATTTATTGTGCCATGATAAACTACAACATCCATTCAATTAAACCATCCATTTTTAGGCCTGCTTAAACCAAGGTCAGAGCTGGAGCTTATCTCAGCAAAACTGGGTGCAAGACATGAAGCAGACCTTAATGGGACAGTGCAGAGCATTCTCACTCATAATCCCACAAATACAACACACATGCAGTTTGCACAGTTACCCCATGGTTGTGTCCTCTGGGTGCTCTCGTTTTCTTTCCACATCCTTAAAGACATGCAGGATAGTTAAGTGGGGTCTCCAAGCTGACCCTGTGTTATTGCGTGTGTGTGTGAACAGCCCTGGTGCCTTGTCCAGGGTTTCTTCCTACCATGTGCTCAATGCTGCCCTCACTAAGAAGGATTGATCACGTTTCAGAATGTTCTGTTATTTTATGTTAATTAAACATATACACATGTCTTTGTGATCTGCAGTCTAACCACATTGGAGAGAATCAACTGGCTCAATGTTACATGAAAACAAGGATTTCTATATGCCACAGTATCTATCTTCAAATCCTCTGTCTAACCTCGAGATTCTGTTCAGGGCCATATTGAACTGATGCTAAGAAATCAATTTTTAAATATGTTTTAATCCAAATCAGGATGGTGGGTAGCTGGAGGGTATCAAAATTGGGCACAAAGCTGAAACCAACCCAGGATGTGAGGTCACTATCACATAAAAATATGGCAATTAATGCAGCACAAATATTTTTGTGATGTGGGAGAAAAGCTGAAGTACCTGAAGATAATCCTACGCAGACGTGGGCAAAATCTTCAGACAGATAATGCCTGAATATGAAGCAGCAGCACTCACCAGTTTCAATTGTGACATTTTTGGTGAAGAAGAAATGTAATATCTATGCATCCATCCTGCCACCCAGACATTTATTCAGCCATTCATCTATTTCTAATTCCCATCCATATATGCATTTCCTGAATTGACGAAGAGCTGCAATATCTTCTGCAAGAAAGCAACCAAATCTTGATTCGGTGCCAATCTATCTCATGGTACACTCACACTCCCACCCACCCTCATTCAAACTGGGCAACTAAATTCAGTAGTGACAACACAAGAGTTTGTATTTACTTTGCCATCACTAGCGTGCTTTCCCAATATTTTGTGCACACCCAACTATATTTGCATACTGTGGATGGAATAGATCAGCAATAATGACCAACACAAGGACAAAATACACAATGCATGCTGTATACTTGTAATTGTTCAGATTTATTTATTGCACCACAATCAGGAGACTTTTGCCAAGTCATAGCTCCTAACAGCTGGACTTTGCAGTCAAGGAATAGCATGAATGGCTATTTAACTCACTGAACCAATTTAGTCAACACTTTGGAATGGGTAGTACGTGGGTGAATCTTTCAATCAATTACTGCTCTGTAACAAACTTTGAACAAATGTCTTGTTTGGTGTTATTAAGTCTTACAAACAACCAATGACAGCTCAGTAACTAGGGGCAAATTACAGAGCATCTATTAGACACTTATTGCTAGATTACAAGTGCACAGCAAAGGCTTTGCTTGTGCTATGCAACAAATAAGTAGACGTGGGCTGCATCAGGAGTGGGCAGGAGGAAGAGTACAGGAACCTAATCAAAGACTTTGTTAATTGGTGTGACTCAAACCACTTACACCTGAACACCAGCAAGACCAAGGAACTGGTGGTGGATTTTAGGAGGCCCAGGCCCCTCCTGGACCCCGTGATCATCAGAGGAGACTGTGTGCAGAGGGTGCAGACCTATAAATACCTGGGAGTGCAGCTGGATGACAAATTGGACTGGTCTGCCAATACTGATGCTCTGTGGAGCTGACTATACTTTCTTAGAAGGTTGGCGTCCTTCAACATCTGCAATAAGATGCTGCAGATGTTTTACCAGACGGTTGTGGCGACTGCCCTCTTCTACGCGGTTGTGTGCCGGGAAGGCAGCATAAAGAAGAAGGACGTCTCACGCCTGGACAAACTTGTTAAGAAGGCAGGATCTATTGTAGGAATAAAGCTGGACAGTTTAACATCTGTAGCAGAGCGATGGGCACTAAGCAAACTCCTGTCAATCATGAATAATCCACTGCATCCACTGAACAGTGTCATCTCCAGGCAGAGGAGTAGCTTCAGTGACAGACTTTTGTCACTGTCTTGCTCCACTGACAGACTGAGGAGATCATTCCTCTCCCGCACTATGCGACTCTTCAATTCCACCCGGGGGAGTAAATGCTAACATTATTCAAAGTTATTGTCTGTTTTTACATGCATTTTTATTACTCTTTAATTTAATATTGTTTTTTGTATCAGTATACTGCTGCTGGATTATGTGAATTTCCCCTTGGGATTAATAAAGTATCTATCTATCTATCTATCTATCTATCTATCTATCTATCTATCTATCTATCTATCTATCTATAATACCAAAATTCTTAATTCCCATATTGTAAAGAATAATACATATTCAATCCAGTTTGGGGTCACAGGAGGCTGTGGCCTATCCTGGAAGCACTGGGTACAGGGCAGGTGCCAAGCCTTGTAGGGCTGTCAGTGTGTTTCAGAATTTCATTTGTGCTGAATTGAAGTGAAAATAAAACCCATCAATTTTTGGTCTATACAAATTCTTTAATATTTAACATGTTGAGTGCCACTCTGACAATAGGTAAATTAATTCCTGTTGTCAATGTAAAATCAGGGTGTTAATTTAATATACTAATTACATGCATTTTTCTATTGAGCAGAACTCACAATAAAAATTTATTTGAGTAAAATTCGAGGTAACTGATAAGTTGGGATATGGAACAAAAAATTCTCCTAACTTGTAGTAAGCGGCCAGTGAGTTAATTATATGTGGGAAAATGAAGCTTTAATTGATAGTAATGGTCAAGAATTACTATAGATTATCCCGAACTGGACAGTAGCCCATCACAGATACATTGTCTGCTGGTCAGCTGAGAAATTCAAATGTCCTATGGCTATGTCCACACTACTGCATTTTCATTGAAAAATGATGTTTTCAAAACAAAGCAATCTCCATTCAGACTTGCATTTTCCAATCTCTTATGAAAATGTTTCAGTCCATATTAAAATGACAGAAAATGCATGTGATATAGACATTCGCTTATACTGGGCATGCACGCATTGATGGAAAAATCCATGAAGGAGTCATAATGCCGTCAGCCATGGAGTTTATCTCAAAACTGTAGAAGCTGGAGAATGATTTGCCTTTTGTGGATGTAAGCAGCATTCAAACTGTGCAAAATGCAATTTAGATGCATAGAGGCAAGAATACAACAAACGTCACATAAAGCAACTCTTCTATGTCTGCTGTGTTGGAATGGGTTTCTCTTCTGTGAAAGGAGGCCAATTAGGAAATGAGACATGGCAATGAGCAGTGTCCAATCAGGGTAGGGCTACATAATAAGCACAAACAAATCAGAGCATGATTACAATTTTGTTTTCTCTTGTCCACATTACAGCTCTGAGGTTGTGTTTTCAGAAATATAAAGCCCTGGAGAGCATTTTTAAAAGTCTTTGTTTTGAGGGGTGAAAAATGTGGGTATAGTGTGGACAAAAGACACGAAAGTTAACTACTGTCTGTGGTTTTGAAAATCTGTGGCTGGGACCTAACTGTGTCTAATTGGACTGAGAGAGAAGAAACAGAGAAGTATGACAACTATACCTAGGGGCTATCTGAGCCTGAAATTGAACACGTAGTGCTACACGATTAAATGAGAAACATTAAATTAAATTAAAAAGAAAAATATTAGTAACAGTCAAAAGCAGCTCCCACCTTCATATAGAATACTTGAGTGAACTTTATAGAGGAATAGACACTTCTTTGTGTCTCTGTATACTTTGAATATTCCTAACTAGAATCAAAGTAGTAATAAAATGCATTAAAAGTGTGTAAATTTGATTTCAAAAAGAATGCTGTTCAACTGGTCATCCTTATACAATGTTTATAAGAAACAAGGAATGGGCATATTGCCACCCACCAGACTTTATAGATGGAGATGATCCCAGCCCAAAGGCAGGTACAGTAAATTGTATTTGATCTGAAGACAGTACAAATGGTCTGGAGATACAAATCAGTGGCCATGACCATGGCAGCTTTCAGACACTCCTTTCTCCTTTATGTTATTATTAAGCTTATCAGCTACATTACAAAGGACTGCAGAACCGCCACAGTGAAAACAAACCTAATACATCATAAAACACTACAACTGGTACAGCATGTTTTCTTTTATTAAAAAACTACAGCTAACTCATTTCAATTTAAATTAATTTATTTCAGGATACCACTCTTCATTGAATACCAAGTGCTTGCACATGTTTACAATTATAATGTACTAGTTGTACCCTGTGGCTGTGCCCACATAGTAATGAAACAGGAAAATCAATAGACATTGGCACTATATCTGATCATGTTCAGCTCTGATGGGAGAGCGTTCCCTGCATTGGGAGAAAAGCACATGGCCATGATATCTCTGGCAATCAGTAGCTACCCTCTAAAGCACAGGGAGCTCTGATCTCGCTCTCGAAAACGTCAAATGTTACTCCTTAACAATCTGTAGATGATAATGTCTGCTGAACAAACAGTATCGCTAGCTAAGCGGAGGCAAGGTACATTCCAACACGTGGCAAGACGTAGACCAACTCAAACAGAGGCTGGCAAGTGTAAGAGGAAGGCTCTGCCCCCCTGCTCTCACCCCACAGCCACTCTCTTGGATTTGTATAAATACATTGGTACCGCAAGTGAACTATGGTACTTAGCGGGATGAGAGAAGTAGCAAAATCAACTGGAAATTTCCAGCAAAGTATAGAAAACAACCAGATCTAAATCCGTCGAGTAATTCTCTCGTGAAAAGCAGACAGTCATACAGACAGAACGAGCTTGGACCACTAAATTTTTAAAACCGTTTCTTAGCTAGCACCTTTGGACCAAGGGTAACCTACATTTCGTGATGAGTGAGTCAGTGGTATTTGGCTTTTATATATGGAGAATAACTTTAAGTTACACACCATGTAACATTTACCCATAGAAACCCACAAATGACATTAAGCACATAACAAAGACACAGCAAGTGTCTTAACTGAAATCACATAGCAGAAACACTTGTGACATCTATCCCTCCGTCCCCCCACACATTTATTGTTTACTTTGCTAATCCAGGTGGTTTTTGCGGAGAGCTAGTACCTGTTCGACTAATGCTGGGTACAAGGTGGGAGCCACCTCTAGCTGTTGTATCAGCCCATCACAGGGCACACTGATACACTCTACAACAACTCATATGGTGCCAATTTAGGGTCTCCATTTAAATAAGCATGCATGCTTGCGGGACACACCCCCGGAGTACTGCACTCCATAACACACCTGTCTTAAAACAAAGGAGTGCTGCCGATCAGATGCTCATTCAGTAGGCACGTGGGCCTTGCAGCAGTGCACAAATGGCATTTCTGTACTTCAAAGACACAGGTAGCAATTTTATTCAAAGGGTTGTGAGTCACAAAATTGCTCCTACTTAGAATGCTTCAAGTCTGAACTTCATTTAAATTTAATATTACAAACAATTTTAAAAGAATAAAAATCACCAGTGTATCAAAGGAAATCTCATTTAAAATAACCAAAAAAATAAGTAAACAGTCTTTTTATATTCTGGGCCAAAGCATTTTGCAAGGATTAAAGTTCATCATTAGCAATCACTTCCTTTTATCACAAATCATAGACAGCAATCTTCTAGGGCAATTAAATGTGCCATCATTTTCAAAGTGCCTTCATTTTCATGCTGGGAAATGCAATGTATCTCGACTTTCATGTACTGGACATCTTTTGCATCAGTTGCTTTTTCAAATTATGTGTCAATTATAACATTGTGCTGCATGGGTGCTTGCTCTTGTCAAAGCTCCTGCAATTTTAAATAATCAGTCACTGTCTCATCTGGATTTCTGAATGAGCTAATTAATAATAAACAAAGGCGATGTCGATCAACGGCAGTGCACGAGCACGCCCAACTTCCACATCAATCAGATGATTGTGGGCTCACTAGGTGAGAGGAAGCCTGTATTTCCATAAAACATGATGTCTGCAATGAAAAATAAATTGATGGTGCAAAAACTGGAGGCAAAGCAGATGATCTCGTCTTGCTGCACAATTCTTATTTTGTTATTTTTTCAAACAAATGTGGGTGCACAACAAATTAAGTGGTCCCATTGGAAATCCACTAGCTTGAAAGTTACTGTATCTTTACAAAAAATACAATTCACCAGCCATTATATGACAAGTACAGCATTAATTTTTCTTATTAAAGAATTGTAAAAGATAACTAAATCAGTTGTGAAATCACAAAAATAGCAGTCAATACTTGCATTACTGACTATCAGAGTATTCTTTAAGTTCCATAACCCAGCTGAAACAGATCCATCCATTTATCGATTTTCAAATGTATTCATCAACTTCAGAGTCAAAGACATCCTGTCGTGAGAGTACATTAATGCCTTAGTGAATGAAGCACCTTTACAATGAAGTTGGCATAAAACACAATGTGGCACATGCACAAGTTCATGTAGGTGTCTGCTAGAGCACTGTAGTAGTCATTGTGTGTTCTCCCTGTCTTCTTCGAATAATCATCCATCCATCCATCCATTATCCAACCCGCTATATCTTAACTACAGGGTCACGGGGGTCTGCTGGAGTCAATCCCAGCCAACACAAAGTGTAAGGGAGGAAATAAACCCCGGGCAGGGTAATAATGATTGTCTTTGTTAATATTTTATGTATTGTATGACTCAAAGTTATTCTAAGTGAGTGCTTAGATAATTGATGCATGCTGTAGTTATTTTAATATTTTTATTATAGTAATACAAATTTTCTCAGTATGTCATACCACATAGTAGCATCACTGGGGTTAGTACCCAGCCATGGGTACTCAGCTTAAATATACAGCACTTGTCTGTAAGTAGCAAGCACTCTCTCCCTGCTTCAATCTGTGTGTTTGGCCACCAGCACGTCTCCTTAAGGATCCTGGCATGGACTGGCTAATGGAATTAGGGAACGTGACTAAAGATGGTGTTGCATCTGACACTAAGTGAAGGCAGCAGTTTGAATGTGCAGGAAGTGAACAAGGCACATGAAAGTGCTTTTAGACATGTGGATGGGGCCTTGGAAAATCAGAGCCATGGTGGAGGATGGAGATAGCCATTATGGCCATGAAGTAAAAAATGCCTACAAAACGCTCATCCCCAACAGTCAAAAGTGTATTACTTCATCTACTTGATAATGAAATTTCTTATAACGAACTAAAGTTCTGGAACGCATCTACTTAGTAAACTGAGGTACTATTGTATTGTGCTTTCATTGAATTCGTAACGTTAGGTACCTATACACCTTTAAAGATACATTCTCTCCTAGCCAATGTTCAAGTGTGTACATTCAAAGATGGGCTCTAGAATTCAACTAAGACAGACCATCTCTCGAACATGACCTGGGGTTTAGCTGGCTTGTAACATCAAGAGCAGAAGAAGCTGATGCCACCATGTGTCGATTTGTAATGAAGAACAAAAGAGTGATGGCATGGCAGACATTATAGGGGTTAGTTATGAGTACTGTTAAATCCATCATTTTGAACAATTAAAGGTAAGAAGAGCTTGTGCACAATGGCCAGAATTTTGACTACTTAAAAAAAACCCAATGAATAGATCCAACGTTCCAATAAGAATTTTTTTTTTCATTTTAAAAGGTTTTGTGAAAATTCAAAGCAAACAGTCCACACAAGAATAAAGAAAAAGATTGTTACACACGTAGAATAAAAGCAAAAAAATGAGATAAATGTCTCTTCTCTAAATTTTCTTGTTAAACTTCAGTTGTTTTCTATACTAAAAGATGTTTTACTTCACCTTCAATAAGTTCTAAGCGTACGGTGCTGCACATTCAATAGAGCACATCGCATTACATACTATTGGGCATGTTAAGGCACAGTTTGAAACTGTGTGCCCTCCATACCTTACTTACGGCAAGGGAGGTCACTAACTGAGACTAATCTGTAGTCCGATAGACAAGAAACAGTTAGAATATACCTCCAATGAGAATCTTAACCTAATGAATACTGACTGGGGTATATATATCTTATATATAAACGTCTATGCGTGGAAGTGCGTGTGTCTGTCTGCCCGGCCTGGAAGTTTGAGGCTACAGCAATGAAGCTCAAAGAGCTGGCAAGGAGGCCCCAAGTTAACGAAGAAAGAAGAAGAAGTACAAGGCTACAGCATGAAGCAGAAACAAAGCAACTCCGTCGCCAAAGTGAAGCCACCAACAAAATACAAACTTGCTTAGCCGCTAATACACAAGCGAGGCGAGCACACTGGCAAAATGAAACCTCCTTGGAGAGAGAAACTCACTTAGCCGCTGATAAACAAGGGGGGAGAACACGTCTGCAAAACGAAACACCGACTCTGCATTTTAATTTTTTTTGTGACGATTTCAATAGTTTCTAGGAGCCCAGGCTATTTATAGCACAGGCTTACACAGCTAGTATATATACTGTATATACATATATATATACTGTATATATATAGTAAAAGGCGCTATATAGCGCCCAACCCGGCACAGACTTACACAGAGGCACGTGTAAAACAAACAGGCTTTTATTAGTTTTCTTCAGCCGTGGGGCACGTCTTCCCCATGTCCCACAGGCCCAACACAGTCCCAAAAGCACACAACACAGCTACAAAAACCCTTCCTGGCACCACCACTCCTCCCAGGCAACCTCGTCCTCTTCCTGCCGATTCTGGCCCCGAATGAAGGGAGGCTGGCCCGTTTTATAGCCCACCCAGAAGTGTTCCAGGTGTTTGACCAGCTGGCCCTGATTGCACCTCCGGGTGGGGCTGATAACTCGTCCAACCGGGTTGTTGGCTCTCGGCAGCACCCCCTAGCGGCCACCCCATCTCCCAACTAGGCTGTGGAGGACTCCATGTCCCATGGAGCCATGCGGGAGAGTGGGAAATCAACATTGGCCAGGGAGGCTGCCACCTAGCGTCCCGGGGGAGGTATTGAGCTGTCCATGGTGGCTCCCCGGAACATATGTAGCAGGGGCGTCCTGGCCGGGCATGGGACCCGGCTGTCCGTCACAATATATATATATATATTTGGTACAGTTACTCATTTACTAATTTATTCACATATTTATGTATTTGTTTTTAAGAGGTAACCAGACAATAGCTATTTAAATGGAAATGGGTCAAAACCCAGAGATCAAAAACATGAGCACCAAAACAAGAGGCAAAAACAATGATGTCAAAAAATAAAAACTGTAAATCAATCTTGCAACTACTGGTATTGCAATCTGGGTACACAGTATAATTTCTCTACCAACCATATATATTCTGACAGAGTAATATCTGCACCTTCAAAATGCTACCTAGCTAATGGATATGTATGCTCTGGATACTTATTTGAAAACAGTAAAAGTGGAGAAAAGGGTTTCTATTTGTTGTACTGCTTTTAAAATAGTAAAGCTAGACATATTAATTGTCGACATTTCATAACCAAGTGAGAAAGCCTCCTCACTAGCTAGGAGTGATCCTAATAAAGGAGAGAGCACCTGGTTCAAAAATAATAGATATGGAAGGGAGCTTTGGCATGTACAACAGAGAGACTACTCGAAGCAGTATGCTGTTTGGTCAGATAGCCGGCTCCCTATTGGTTTAACATAAGAATACACTACATACATAAACAATAATTTAAAATCAGAGATTTCTAAAAAGACATATTGATAGTATAATAAAAGACTGGAACATAAAGTATGACAATAGTTGGTTAGTTTGAGACTCACTGACAAATAAAAAAAGTTAATTAAAACACAAATTTCAAACTCCTTAAAAACAAATAAAGACAAACCAAATAAAGCATTTAAAATATGAAGTATCCTAGAACAATTGAATAATAAATAATTGAAATTATAGATCTAAATTGAAGATACTTGTACAAGACTATTAAAAAGGAAGGTTAGGAGACTCATGAGAGAATTCTACCTTCTCATCTTATGGGTCGGATATTTTGTACCAAATAGCTAAAAGGATGCAATTTCTAGAACAACAGACAGGCCATAATGCCAAGTTACAACACATTGTCCTCAGAATAATACGAAAAGTAAAGGGGTGAGTGGAGAAAAGCCTAGAGGTGAATGTAAATCAGGGTGGGAAGTGCAATCACTCATAAGTGTGAGTGGGGACAAGGGGCATATCTAAGAATTGAAATCTAAAGGACAGCCGTTGTCCACGGCTAAATGTACCTAACCTATGAAAATGAGAATAACATTCAAAGTACTTTTTCTTGTACAAAATGTTACAGAATTTTACAACTTATTCTGCTGTAACACCTCCATACAACATAACTAATTCTCAAGGTGTAAAATTTCTGAAAAAGAAAAGTATGAAATTTATTTTGAGGAGTAGAACATGAATATTGAGTGAAGTATGATGAAGTTATAGCCAGCTAAATCAAAGTTGCAGAAAACTGAGACAAATGAGGCTGTGTTTAAAGGGTTAAGCTGAAAAGGCTCCACTTCTTCCGTCTCTCCTCATAGCTCATACCTCTCAGTCCTTTTTTCAGCCTAGTTGCTCTTCTCTGGACTTTCTCTAGCACGGCTATGTCTTGTTTTTAATTTGGAGAACAAACCTGTATGCAGTTCCTGTTTAACATTTCATTTAAAGCATTGGTAAAGAAAAAGAATAAGTTAGAATGAGAAGAATGTTGTATCAGTTTCTTCAACAAGTCAGTTTTTAGTAAATTTATAGACAGAAGCAGTTTTCCTCCACATTCTTCATATGCTTGTACCATAACTGGTCTGGGCGCTGGGAGACATGTAGACAAACAAACATTATTTTCCGGAAACCCACTACTGAAAAAACATTGTGGTGTATCCATAAGGGTTTCTCTTTCAAACTTTGATCGCACATTGCTTAAGTTTTAATATTGGAAAACACCACAGTATACATAAAAACATAAAAAATCTGACAAACGACAAGAGACCATTCAGTCCATCAAGCCTGCTTGTTTAGCTAATGGCTAAGCTGTCCCTATGTCTCATCCAGATTCTTCTTTAAACTGTCAAGGTTTCTGCATGTCTTGGTAGTTTGCTCCGGAGTCCCAGAACTCTTTGCATAAAGAAGTGCTTTCTGGCTTCAGTTTATGTGTTTAAGAAATAAAATCAATGAATATAATAACAGGGGAGACTGATTCTATAACTTTAACACAATAAAGCCCTGAAAATTAAGGTCTATTTTTTTTAGCAACTAAAGGACTGGATTCTACACCAAATGTTTGCGATTTCAGCTACCCTCTGGCTCCAGTTCTAAAAAATATAGTTGTGATGAGAACTTGTACTTGGAGAGTGCCCTGGAATGACATCTGTTACAGAAATGTACTATATGAGATAAAGCTTGTTTGTTTAGAGAATCAGTAAAGTTTCAACTTCCATGAACTGAGTTCTAACATGAATAAAATAAAATTTGCAGCTTATCTTTATGTGCCGCCCTGCATGTAGGCCCTCCAACCTGCAGGGAAACACCTGGGGGTTGGTGGCAGAATTGGCACTCCAGTCGCCATAAAAAACCTCAGACTGGTTCCATTCCATCTGAACTAGTGTGGTACTGAGGTGTCACCCATTGCGTGGCTGTACTTAGGTCCTAATCTGGGATCCTGAGGTGGTTTGTCATGTGGTGGGTGCAGCAATGCGCTGTAACCTTCCTAACCTCTCTCCCTTTAGGTGTCCATTAATGTCTGCTCTTGCTCAGAACAAATGCTTTCAAGGAACAACATATACGTATTATACAGATATTGTGGAGGATGACTAGGGTCCTTACCTGGCCGGGACACCTTAATAATGGAATTAACAGGGCATTAACAAATCCAAATTGTATTATGTGATATCATGTACTGTTGAATTCTTCTCTGTACTTGTAATATTTCTATTGCACTGTTATATTGTTTTGAGGATTACTTGTGTTCTGTTCTGTGTATTGTATTGTATTTACCCCCTTTTTGACACCCACTGCACACTCACCCTACCTGAAAATGGTCTCTCTTTCAACTCCTTTTCCCAAGGTTTCTTCCACTTTTTCCACATGTTTTTCCTTTTCTTCTTAGAGAGTCAAGGCTGGGGGCTTTCAAAAGGCAGGACCTGTTAAAGCTCATTGCGGTACTCCTTATGTGATTTTGGGCTATATAAAAATAAATTGTATAAATTGCTCTCCTGCAGCACTAGACGGCAGCTCCACTGGGTTGCAGTGGTGCCTCGGATTCCCACAGGGATTCTTGGGAGCTGGAGTTCCGCACCGCCTTGTTGGGTTCCATGGATGCTGGCAGGGGGTACTGCAGGGACTGCAGAGTCCTACCTTGTTGTGCTTCTGAACCACACTAACGGGCCACTGGAAGTACCCCCGGGACCGGGATAAAAAATACCCACTGCCACTGCTCCAGGAGCCAGAGTCAGGAGGGAGAGGATGATGCTTGCCAGAAGGAGTGAAGGTGTCAGAAAAAGAGAAAAAAGGGAAGAAAGAGAAGAAAATGCTGTGTGCTGTAACTATTGTGCTTTGCGACTGTGCTGGTGGATGGGAAAACAATTTGGGAAGCGTTTTCCACACCAGAATTAAAAGCCTCCTTGTGAAAGAGCTTGTATCTGTGTCTGTCTGTGTCTGGTGTTGAGAGCTGAGATTTGATTGTGTATGCACTGAAGTGTGCTGTAAAAGAATTACCTGAATTGGACTATACAGTATTATAGTATTACTATGAAAAATGAAAAAACTAACTTGAGAGTTTGACTAAGCGCACAATATGTGAAACATCATCGATTAAAACTAACGCCGTAATGTTCAGCACTGCAGTCAGATGTTTTTGCACATGAAGGTCATTGAGACGGAGCCCATGTCTAATGGCTAAGTGGTCTGATGTTCACTCTGTAAGGCAGTGAAAGCTACAGTAGGATTTACACAAACAAGAGGGTTTCATCAAAGTGGCATCAAGCTGTTGGGACTTGTTTGGACTGCCCTGAAGTGATGATTTTGCAGTAAATACATGGCAGAGCAATGTGGCACAGAAATGGGTTTCAGCCCCCCTCTAGGCAAACAGCTGGCTTTGCTCAGATGTGGAAATCTTTGGAGACGGTAGAAGCCAGGTGCAGATCCTCCTGCTCATCTGTGTTCATTTTGCCCCACGGTCTAGTTCTTTGCAAAACTCATTTAAAATGAAAAAAAAAAAAAAATCAACCGTTGCCTGAATTAATACTTTTTGGCTCCTTGTTGTGGGCAGGTTTTCCAAAGCCTAGAGAAATAAATGTCAAGGCATGTATGCAAAGATATGTGAGATACTGAATTGTCTGTATCTGTACATCAGTTTTTTGCCTTTTCTGCTTCTTATTTATTGCTTTGGGGGCACTAGACTGCAGACTGGATGACATTGTGGATGAAGTAAAATGGCACCTTAAAGCCGGGCTGCTCAGTTTAGTCCTTGAAGGGCTGCAGTGGCTACAGGTTTTTATTTGTATCTAGTCTCTTAACCTGAGGCTAATTTGAGTGCTTTGTGAAATTTACTGTTTATTTTGACTTCTTATTATTCATGTTTCTGAATTTAGACCAACGATGCAGAATGAGCTCATAGTGTCTGATTTCCATTTCTGAGACCATACAGCACAGAAGACGCCCTCACAGAGGATTTCACCATGTGGGACAAGAGTATAACCATAGGTGGGCCGAAAGGCTATTTAGGGGAGACTTACCAAATATTATATTTCAAACATAAAATGCTTTCCATAATAATGAATTTCTAATAAACATATTTATATAAATACTAGCTGTGTAAGCCCATGCTGTAAAAAGCCCGAGGTCCTAGAAACTATTGAAACCATCAGAAAAAAATTGAAATATAGAGATGTCAGGTAATTCAAAGGAACTACTCTGGGCGTCTCTCTCCTAGGTTTCGTTTTGCCGATGTGCTCGTCTCGCTTGCGTAAGAGTTTCTCTCTTTTCTTGGCGGTTTTACTTTGGCAACAGAGTTGCTTTCTTCTTCCGACTCGTTAACTTGGAGCCGCCTTGCTGGCTCTCTGAGCTTCATGCTGGGCCAGACAAACAGACACACACACTTCCACGCATAGATGTTTCGTTTTTCTGTTTCCTTGGAGGTGGAGCCCTTACCCCGATTCCACCTCTCACTTCTGAGCCGGACAGACACACACACTTCCACACGCAGACGTTTATATATAAGATATTTGTCATATTTGTTTATGATGCAACTCTTGTAGGGTCTCATTACTACTCATGCCAGTCTACTTGCAGAAATGAAACAAGAGAACTGGCCCAGTGGTGTAGCCTTAATAACCTGTAATTAAATGTGAAGCAAGCTGGGTGACACTTTAGTTTAGACATGTATTACCAGCCTATAAATATTTTATTAACCATGTTATTAATGATAATACATTATCATTAAAAGCTATAAGCTATTTGTTTTTATCATGGCTGAGTGTTGGCTCTGAGACTATGGATCTGCTGGTATCTTGAAGGTTGCTGGTTCAAATCTCATTACTGCCAGAAGGGATCCTACACCATTGAGCCCTTGAGCAAAGCCCTTAACGTGTAAATTGATCCAGGGACCGTCATACAATGGCTCACCCTGCACTCTGACCCCCAAAGGTCATGTGAAAAGACCATTTCCCCTCCTGGGTTAAAAAATTATGTAAAATCAAAAAAAAGCATCTCATGTTTTTTCAAACATTCAGAATATTAATGGGTGCTTAAAATTAAAGTGTTACCAAAAACTGGTACTGGTCTCTACAAAATGCAGAAGATCACTCTCTCCTTTATGCACCACATGCTAACTTAAAGAAATAAAGGAAAATTTCATGTCACTGGGCACCACCACTTACA
The DNA here is from genome assembly GCA_026402145.1 of Polypterus bichir lapradei. Lineage (NCBI taxonomy): Eukaryota > Metazoa > Chordata > Cladistia > Polypteriformes > Polypteridae > Polypterus > Polypterus bichir. Next base: position 6,642,940 of record JANRMT010062803.1, on the reverse strand, counting down.
GAACTCTAACATATATAGCAACACATCTGTTATGGTTAAAACCATTTTTATCTGAGGCAGTTAATGAAGTTCAGGGTGTCATAACTAGCAATGTCCATTTTTACAGGTCAATTACTGAAAGAGTTTTGACCTTCTTAGGCACTATTTAGCATGGCAAGTCTCTCAAATGAGGACACGAAGTGGCTATAGAGAGTGCACCACTGTGAAAAACTTAGGTTGTCACCTTCCCACTGTTGTGTCTTCTATTCATTCCCTTTCATTGTGATAAATCACTTGTGTCAGCCAAGGCCACAATTACTAGAGTTTATAAAATATGCTTAACAAGAAGGTGTCAGATATTTGAACTTATCTTCTCGTCCTTAAGGCCTTGTTCACACGGGCGTTAAGTTTTTGGATAAACGAACTTGCTCTGAACGTCTTAGACGTTTATGTTGCATTTTGTGGTGGCGATCGATTGACTTCTACACCGGCGTTCGTTTGTCTCTGTCTAACGCCAGCCTGCAGCCCAAATTGTAGTTTGTGTGTTAACCTGTGGAGGCAGTGTCGGGAACTGGATATGAAAGCCCTTGTCGTTTTATTTGAGGTGCTTCCTTTCAATATGGACCATTTTGCTATGTTAGATATTAATCTTCTTGTTTTAAAAATACTCGTAATACGGCGACGTAGGGAGAGAAAAAATCGCCGCCGCTACTGGGTTCATCCTCTGACTGCACAACGTCGGGTTAAAGGAAGTTTTTTTGTGCTTTATGAAGAAATGCGAAAATTTCCGCGCAAGTTTTTTAATTACTGTCGGATGTCGGTTTCCACTTTTGATTCTCTGCTGCAGCTGGTGCAATGCCTCATTGCACGCCGATCAACCAATATGCGACTTGGTGTTAGCCCCGAAAAGAGACTATATATATATCCGGTCCTTCGAAGCGTAAAATAAACGCGCAGAAAACGAACTAGAAGCGGTTTCCTTGTGTTCGTTGGGTTTTGAACGCCAAGAAAAAGCTGCATGCAACGTTTTTTTGATGCCGTATAAACGCGCAGCCGGACAAACGCACGTCACCAAAGCCCGTGTGAACACTCTCATTGACTCCTACGTGTAGAAAACACTCGGCGCTTGATCCGCGCTCACCGGACGCTACGAACGCAAAAAAAACGCTCGATTTTAACGCCCGTGTGAACAAGGCCTAAGAGTCTTCTGCACCAACTTCTTGTTAGACTGATTGAGTTCAATGGGCCAGAAGGAAAGCCCCAGGGAATATAAGTATTTTTTGAGCAAAGGAGATTTTCACGGTGTTTCACATGGGAGTAGGAAGGAACTTCAGGAAAGTCAATGCACAGATATCATCATACACTGCATCTCTCCACATGCTACTAGAACTGAACTAAAGTCAAAGTCAGGAAACAAAACATTGAAACCAGATTTCCTTTCCTTTTCTTTCTTAATGCGTCCTTGTTTATGTTGTTTGGGCACTACTTTCTTCAAAACATCTTTCCTTCAAATGCTCAAAGTTTAGAGCTTTTGCTGTCTGTGAACACCATGTTGGCTAGCAACATGCGGTGTCCACAAAATGTCTCAAAAAGAAACAAAATCAAAGCAAAATACTTCACCTATCTCAGAACACCTGGATCACTAGAGAGGGGCAGAAAAGCACAACATGCCAATGTCACAGTAGATTATTGTGGCCGACAGGACACTTACATAGACCTCTCAGCTAAACTCAGCTCTAGTGACTGCAGCACCTGAGAGCTTTGAAGTTTAACAAGATCCTGCCCTGTAAATACGGAATGTAACAGAGGGTAAGGAACTGAGGGCAAGGGAAAGATACAATACAAAATAAAATTTAGTCAAGACAAAGGTAAGAGCTTCGGAGGGAAATATAAAAAACCAGCCAACCCGCGGCGTAGCATACACCGCATAATCAAGACACTTTTTTAATGATTTTTAAACACGGGGAAAAAGTGAACATTTGAAAAATCCGTAATTTAATAAACCACCAAGAAAAGTAACATTGCAAAAATACACGCTACGAACCAACATACGAAAAATGAAAAACATTATTTGTACAAAATCTTAATTTATCTATCCGTTCCTAAATAATTAAATGGGCAGGCTATTTCGTATCAGTGCAATACGCTGCTTGTTAAAACATATGACTTCCGCTCTTACGCGCACTTAGTCCTGCTTGGCTATTATGAACTATCGTATCTGTTCAAATTCTATTTAAATTTTAAATATAAGTAAGTTTTTTTAGTCGACAGAAATATCTTTGGTAGGAATGTAAGTTAAATTTAGTCATCATTGCATAAATTTTTCTTCACCATAGAAATTTTAAGACTAAATTCAACTTACATTCCTACCAAAGATATTTCTGTCGACTAAATAGAACCTACTTATATCCAAATAGAACTTGAAAAGATATATTTTTTCGAATCTTCAAATTGACTTTACACGCACTACATCGAGCCCGCGTGCTATTGTGCTCTCACCTGCTTGCCTCAATAAGTCACCGTCACTTCGCTCTTACTTTTTTACCATTCGTTTAATCATGGCTAGTCGCGAAAAAATTAGAAAATGGAAAGAGGATTACACTGAGTATGGCTTTACCAAAACAATTATTGATGGAGAATAAAGTATCCATTATTCATAAAGCTTCAATTGGTAATCTGTTTTTCTTCATTAACCTCATATTTTATCATACTTCTTCTCAAACCAAGGGGGTGCGAAATCGGCCTCGTCCATCACAGGAGGCGCGAGGGTAAAATGAATCGGGAAACGCTGTCCCAGAGCGAGAGATGGGGCTGGACGGCACTCATTCAGTACGCACTGCCTGCTCATGTGCCTGCCCCAACTCCTTACCTGAGTCGCTTTCATCTGTGTACAGTCCACATGCACCTGTGAGTCACGTTGACTGTTCATTTTCCAAACACCGCCTCAGTTGCTTTTGTCTGTGGTACAGTCCAGATGTACCTCTGAGCCACATTGACTTTTCATTGTTCTTTGCGGTTCCGGCTGCTTTTCTATATATAATCCACCAAGTCACCCGACCATGGTAGTAGCGGTGGGGGGCGGGAGGATGGGTGTGTACAAAAGGCAGGGACGTAATCAGTGCGAGCGTAAGACCCGCACATACTGGGAATTCCTCGTTCGTGGGGAACAATTGCAAGCCCCAGTCTCCATCATGAATGGGGTTCAACGGCTTACCCACACCCCTCAGTGCCGGGTAGACACACGTTGATCCATTCAGTGTAGCGCGTGTGCAGTACCGGACATACAAGGGCATCACAGACCTGTTAATGCTCAATCTCACGTGGCTGAAAGCCACTTGTCCCTCTGAGAATTTGGACGCCCACCGCTCTTGGGTCGTGTAACTATTTAGCAGGCAGGAGTCTCGTTCGTTTTCGGAATTAACCAGCCAAATCGCTCCACCAACTAAGAATGTCCATGCACCACCACTCACAGAATCGAGAAAGAGCTATCAATCTGTCAATCCTCTCCGTGTCCGGCCGGGTGAGGTTTCCCGTGTTGAGTCAAATTAAGCGAAAGACTCCACACCTGGTGGTGCCCTTCCGTCAATTCCTTTAAGTTTCAGCTATGCAACCATACTCCCCACTGAACCCAAAGACTTTGGTTACCCGGTTGGCTGCTTGGCGGGTCATGGGAGTTGTCATCGTAGCCCATGGTCTTAGAGTTGGTGGGTGTGGCTCTGTGTTGTCGGAGGGCGTGGCTCTGTGAGTTGTCGTCGTATCCCATGGTCTTAGCGTTGGTGGGCGGGTCTCTGTGAGTTGGTGGGCGTGGCTCTGTCTTGCGTGCATCTTGCTTGCAATGTCCTGCGTGCGTCTTGCTTGCCATGGACTTAGTGAATTATATTTATAGATATAAACAAGTGGGAGATACTGCTCTTATCCTAACACCATGCATTTCATATGTTGGATATTTGCATTGCTTGTCCTCCTCAGTGGCTCAGAGGAGACCATATATCACAGAAAGGAATCCTGTGGTGCCCCTAGAAAGTTAGGGAACTACAACTATGACAGTGGTTTTTCTGGTTTAGGACTTCATAAGACCCTGAGTTAGTCCAGTAGCACCCCTCCTGGTTAAAACATGAGATTCTACCTACATTAAGTGTATCATTTGTATGAGCTTCACCAAACCAAATTCAATGAAACTGATGTAGTAATGGCACTAAAGTCAATTAGAAGATTTATCAGCTTTCATGGCGAGATAGCTGGTGTCAAAGCATGAGAGTCCAGACCATCACCAGATTATATTTTCTGAGGTGGTACATGTTGAGAATACCACAGATATCTTGAATGTATGACTGATATATTCAAAACTGGAACATCTCACTGTGCAGTAACCTGAATGTAAATTAGATTTCTGCTCTATCAGTTTTACTTTTTTTAATAATTATCCTTACTATTTCAGAATGGAACATAATTAAAGAATTTTAATGTGTGTTAAAAGCATAATGGGTGTCACAGTGGATAGCAATGCGGGCGTTACAGTCCAAGGCCCTGGGTTTGAATTTTGTTCTAGTCTCAGGAATGATTTGTTAAGCTATTTTTCATTTTTGTCTATGTGCAGCATGCGAGTGTTAAGCCGTATAGCGCCTTTTCTTTTAAAATGATCATAGGCATGTGAGTGAGTGTGTCCAGAAATAGGCAGGCATCCTACACATGGCTGGCAGAAATCTATTAGTCTTCCAGTCCACTTAATCCTACAATGGTTGCATATGTACATTAAATATTAAACATTTAGTAAAGTTCAATTCTCTTCAAAAGTTTTAGTTCACAGAACTGCATTCTGCTCATTTGATGCGCCTGCTATGTTTGTTCTCAGTCTAAAAAGACTTTAAATTTGAGAGTTTATATTCCAATCAACAGAGTGTGGGTATATGCTTAAGTGTGTCTTTCGATGGACTACACCATCTTGATGGTTGGGACCCAGCTTACACCAATTTCTTCTAGGAGAGGCACCGGATTCCTCGGACCTTAACCGTACCGTAGTTTAAATAATGAATCGAAGAACAACATCACAATAACCTAACAAGCCCTGAAGATGATCCCTATTTTGATTGTGCTTTGCTTATTCAATGCAAATTGCCTCTAGCTTAGAAAAAGAATAAAATAACACTACTAATGAACCCTCCAGAGAATAACTGCACCCAAGAGGACCAACTTGTCACAACATTAATGCACAGCTTTGCTAAGTTTTTATACATATCGTTAATTTTATATTCAGAAAGAAAGGAAGAAATCTAACCAATGGTGGAAACTGATTACAATCTACTATATTAGAAAATCTGTTGTCTGTGTGTGTGTCTAACCAATGATGAAAGCCAGTTAGAATCTGCTATATCATAAAATGCTACTGTCTGTGTGGGTATGTTCAGACTGGCTCAGCAATCTGACTTGTTCATTTGGTTTTGATTTGATTGTTCAGTTTCACTTTATTTACACAGTCAAATTCAATTGTGACAGGAAATGCCAGGCAGGAATTAAAATGGAGCGTTTCAACGGCAACAAAACAGATAATGTACAGAGCAACGTTGGGTCGCTAAATATTAACGTGGTGCAACACAAGTTGCCTTCAAAGATGGTAAATATAAAGCAAACAGGAGACCTTAAGATGACTGAGTCTGAGAAGCAGGCTTTATGAGAACATAATCAAGAGGGGAAGTGTCTGCCCAGACAGGCTGAAACACCAGAATACCAAACAAACCTGTAGGATGACCAGTGACTATACATGTAAGACACGAGATATCAAATATCTTTAAATGCATTCTATTACCTATCTTTGACAGCTTATGAAGCTAGTTAAGGATGACATGGTGTCACAGCTCTAGGAGACTGGATATGGCTACTAGCCTTTTTGCTCCCACATCCCAAAGGCTAGCAGGTTAGGGCAATTGTTAAATCTAAAGTGAACGCATATGAGTGAGTAGGAGTGTATGAGTTACTGTGTCCTGAAATGGACTGGAACCCAGTCTTGGAAGGGCACTTGCTTCTACTGTATGTGGGCTTCGAATGCCATATCCCTGGGTTACATAACAAGGCTCATAAAATTGATGGATGGAATAAAGAAATGGGTTACAATGAAAACCTGACATCATTGCAGGCTCAATAGAATGACTCCAGTTGTCGTACACTTACAGAAAATTGGTACAAAGCTAATTCTGTGCTCAATTTAATCTGTTTTTGCCAAGTACAACAAAATATGAGGGGACGTTGGGGAAGGAAGGAATAACTGGTAGTCAAAAATACATTTACCCCCTTCAGTCAACACTTAAGGACCATGCAAACTGAAGGCTAAACCTGGCCTAGGATGAAAGTTGGCAACTTGAGTAATGAAGCAGTGGTTCTGCTCATTATAATAAAACATTTATTTATAACTATCTATGCTGTCTTTAATGTGAAAGGTGAAATACACAGACTTTCAATAATAAAAAAGCTCTGTTTGTTCCTTTTTAGTGACTAAGGCTTTGATGTATAAATGCATGAGAACAGGATAGAACTATATCTGCTTGCAACTGTGCATTAATATACAATTTTGTTAATTCCTTCTATTTTAGGAAAGAAAGAAAGAAAGAAAGAAAGAAAGAAAGAAAGAAAGAAAGAAAGAA
>JANRMT010062803.1:6585592-6636316 GCA_026402145.1 Polypterus bichir lapradei | reverse complement strand
GAAAGAAAGAAAGAAAGAAAGAAAGAAAGAAAGAAAGAAAGAAAGAACAGCAGATCAGGCTCAGTGTTTGATCAAAGGTTCAAAGAGAGGCGAGCAGATGGCTTTTCGAACAATTAGACAACTCCTTCAGAGCTGAAGGGCTATGAAGCTTCAGTATTTTTATTCTTCTTTAACTTCATTCGTTTACTTTAATTTAGTGTAAAGTGCGATAAGACAATGGACTAATTTGCAAATTCAGTAGGCCAGCTGGGCTTCCACCTTTTGATTTATTATTGCCAACATTTTAAATCAGATTTGTTTCAAAAATACTGATGAATATGAACTCTTCCGCTTGCCCCTCCCCAGATGCCTTCTTTTTTTTTAAGCAACATAGAATAATTGGAAATGCAATGTGACTGCTGAGCAAGGATGAACAAATTAAAGAAGCTTGTTTGCATTCAGTCTTCCTCTAGCAAACCATGTGGAAATGTAAAACCAATTTTAAAAATTTAAAACAGTTGACATTGGGGGGGGAAAAAATTATACCTAAAATGTGACTGTTTAGTCGAATTCTTGCTGTTAAATTGGATTCTTGCTTGAATTAGGTTTCAAATGTGCAGTTAATGTAAAATGTATATAAGAGGCAGGTAACACTCTCAGAATCACTTAATCTGATTCAAGGCACCAGGCGAAAGGCAGGTATCAACCTTGAATGGGATGCCAGTCCACTTTTGGGCCAATTTGTGTACACGCCTATACAGGGCCAATTAAGAATTGTAGAATAACTTCATTTTACTTCACGTTTTTAGAATGTAGAAAGAAAACTGGATCAAAATAAAAACAAGTTGACATAAGGAGGATATGCAGAGCACTTTCAGCCACAGGCTCATTCCACCACAGTTTGCTAAGAAGCACTTTCGGGGGGCTTTTCTGCCCACTGCTATCAGGCAATTCAGTGTTTCCTCTCGACATACTCTTTAAGTTCATTTTGAAATGTCTGTACATTTATTTAAATATACAGTATATTATTTATATATATATATATATATATATACAGTATATATATGTACATTTATTATATATATATATATATATATATATATATATTGATTGCTTGATTGGCTGAATTATTTGTCCAGTGAGTATACTGCATATCCTTGTTTTTTATGTTTCTGTTGCTGCATGCATCTGAATTTCCCTTTGCCATTAATAAAGTTTATCTAATATAATTTTATCTAATGTAATCTAATTCTGAATGTTGTAATTGTGTGATTGTGCATATCCTTTGATAAACTGACTTCCTGCCCTGGGATGGTTCCTTCAATGAACCTGAGGTTACAGCTCACTGTCATTCAAAGTAAATTTGAATTGCTTCTGCATACTCCACAATGCAAACCTATTTTCACATGGAAACCACAGCAACATCCTAATTCATTACTAAACCTGCCTAAAAGAGTTAAGTGCCACTACACCCAACCTAAATTATGTCCAGTATTAGCCTTGTGTGGGTTTTATCTTAACATTTATTCTTCATGAAATGTATAAAATGAATATTCTTGTTATCCGCAAGTAGCACTTTGCACTTACTGTACTGTATCAGCATCTACTTATTAGCTTGCAAGACAGTCTTGTTGAAAGTTTAACTTTCCAGTCATCACGTACTGTGTGAGCAATAGTCCATATATCCATTATGATTAAGAGAGAATATTAGAGTTATTGCTCATGTTCTTCAGTTCATCGCTATGGGATTACTTAATCTCTTCAATTCCTTGCCTAGACAGGCACATCCTACAGCAGTGTAACTTTGGAGCAGAACTTCTGCAGTAAATTATCATGAATAATATAGAAATCATCACTTCACTTTCATGAATACTCAAGACATTCAGCACTACTTCAAGTGCTGCTTACTCTGGGGCATGAAAGGACATTTGATTTAATTGCTGTGACTTATATACCACAAATCTATATGTGTATCTGTGTTTAATACTGACTGTAAATTTGATCAATTTAAATACAGGATATAGAGTTAAATTTACTATATATATATGTATATAATGAAAACCAGGGACGCTCCAGTTCCCCCAACCCTGACACAGACAGGCAAAGACACGAGTTCCAGCACAGCACACGTTTATTTACCAGTGGGGAAGCGCTTTTCGCTCAGTCCACACAACAACACAATACAATGTACCAACACACAGTTCCTTTTCTTTTTCTTTCCGCCTCCACTCCTTTGTCCCTAATTCCTCCCGAATCTGGCTTCCCGAATGGAGTGAGGCAGCTCCTTTTCTGTTACACCTGGGAATGCTCCGGGTGGCTCATCAGGGTTAACTGGAATCACTACCAGGTGTGATGAAAACACAAAGTAGAGTTCTATAGCTCCCCCTGGCACTCCCCAGGCAACCGCAACAGAGCTGTGCCAAACTAAAACTCCCAGCATGCCCTGTGGAGATCTGTGGTACCACAGTCGCCCAGGACGGCTGCCCTCTATCGTCCCTGGGAAGGTAGTGCCTTGTGGATGCTCTCTGCCCTGGTCCTTCCATTCAGCTGGGATTCTGGCCAAGTAATGGCCATGGCCGTCCCTCACTTTTTATATATTGTGACCCGCGAGTCGTTGCCTTGCACCCAAAAGATGAGGCTGAGTCTAAGGATTTCAGGAAAATCAGCTTTATTGAACTTGAAACAGGAATGGCAAGTTTATTTATTGCAGAGGGAGCTACCACTCTACTACACAGAGGCACAGCAAACGGGCAGGGCTGAGGCCAGGTCAGAGGCCAAGTTATAGTGTTACCCGCATCACCCATTGGGCAGCAGACGCGTTGAGCAAGGGGGCAGTGAGCTTGCTGTGGTCTTTGTGGTGCTGGGACCCTACTAGGTGCTGCAAACCTGCGGTTGCCTTGGTGATCACAAGCAGTCCTCAACAGACGCATCAATTTCATTTCGGCATGCCGCCCCGTTGGGGAGGGTCTCAAAAGAATTCAAAAATCTCTCTCTCTCTCTCTCTCTCTCTCTCTCTATATATATATATATATATATATACAGTATACTCACACACACATATATATATATTAAAATATAAAAATACTAGTGTTAAGTCCCAGCCTAATTAGTGAGATTCCTGACACACTTCTCTACGAATATATTCCATGGGCAGGCACTCCTTTTTCCCCTCACATCCCCTCACCACTTGAACCCTTGCCCTGACTCATTTGCTGCCTCAAACTTCAATGAAAGGCCAGACTGGAGTTGCAATACATTCTCTTGTCTTCCTGGCCATCTTTGAATTAAATGCTTGTTCTCACTCGGTACTCACTCAGTATACCAAACATTTTCAAAATATTATAAAAAACATAGTTCTTTATAATAATTATATAATGTTAGATCTCAAAAACCCAGTTTATATCTATTTGTCGAGTTCTCCTATCCTCCACAGGGAGTATAAAAGCAGAATCAAATGTCATATCATTTTGTGAAATGTATGTGTCTGTTTGAGGTAACTGATGATTTTCAAATCCCCCAACTTGTTTTCAAATGTCTATCCACAGCTATCCTCGTCCCAAGGCCACAAAGTAAAAAAAGAGAAAGTGCCACGATCCGAATAGCAAAATGATTCAATTTGAGAGCCATGAACAATGACTCTGAACCATTATCACTTGGTTTGTGACATTCCCATAAGACAGGATGAGGAAATCTCAAACGGCAGAAGGAGAACTTTTCAGAAAGTGGCGTCCATCTTTCCAGATTGAGTGTCTGAGCATTAGCAGAGAGTGACTGTGATTGAATAGCAGAAGGGCAGTGAGTTGGGAGTAATGAAGGTACAAAGATGTGATCAATCAAGGAAACAGCCAGTTCTCAAGGAAATTATTAAGAGTCAGCAGGGTCAAACGAACCTTAAATCTCCAATATTGTATGGGTGGGTTAGTTCAGAAAGTGACTTTCATGGGGCAATAGCACTTTCTTGTTTTTTTTTTAATATTTGGATGAAAAGGCTGAAATAAAAGTAGTCAAGTAAAATAATACCTTAATAGTACTGAAAACTAATTTTCACAGTATTTCACTAATTTTTCAGTAACACAGTTAGTTTTGTACATCAGGACATAACTAAAAATCATCTAGTACTAACCAAGTACTAAGATTACACTTATTTTACCTCAGGTGACAAACAACACATAATACATTTTACATTTTCATTCTTAATCTGTATCTGTACCTGAGTCTTTATCCTTGTTTTTATGTTTCTGCTGATGTATGCATGTGAATTTCCACTTGTGATTAATAAAGTTCATCTAATCTAATCTAATCTAGTCTAATTTATTCAGCTAAAAATAAACCAATATACAGAAGTCACGTGTGGACATTAAGTACACCCTTATAGTGGTTAATGAACTCCACTGCATATGTTTTGCCTCAATTCCTGCAAAATCATGGAAATGTTCAGGGACTCAGAGAAATGCACTGAAGTCAGCGTGGAAGGAGAAGCTGAACTAGTATCGAGTGGATTATAATGGAGCCATAATCTTTTAAGTGCACATGATGGAAACATCTTACAACAATGCTGAATTGTTGGCAAAAATGTGACATGATCTGTGAGGCAGCAGATGCTAACCACTGCACCGTAGTTATTCCCTAAGATAAACGTAATGAAATAAAATATCAGAACAGTAAAATTCTTGCAAACAGGAAGTATGAATTCACTGAGACTTGGTCCCCACAGGTTTTATAGCGAGTCCTTGCCACTCTTGAACCAAAAAGAACAATTAATTAATTTTTTACCTAAAAGTTTTGCTTGTGGATTCTTCACTTCTTCTTGTTTGAATCAACTGCACCGCACTGTGGGTAATACTATTACACTGGTAAGCGAACGTTTGCACACAGGTTATATACAAGTCCATACAAAAAGACATGAATATGCCAACATATTTCCACTTTCGTTCTGCATGCACATTTTTCATTTAAATGTAGTCACAAGTTACTAGGATCAGCATTATATACAGTACTCAGGAGGCTGTCCCTTCCAATATTAACTACTATAGATTAGTGGTGTCATGCTGGCTTTGCAAAACATCATGGGGCGCTGCAAAAAAAAAATTGTCAAAGCTGGCAATACGGCAAGTTTCTAGGGAAATAAACAACGTCACCGGCAAACACAGCAAATCTGTTGCAAAAAATGCTTAGGTAAATTTTGCCACTTGACACTACACCCTTGTGTTCACTATCTTGTATGACAGCCTTTAGTTACAATTTTAAGTCAATGAAGTTAATGTTTTCAGTTTGAGTTTGTCATACTTTTACACCATACTGAAGAAGTATTAGCATAATCGTGCTTGCGACACTGCGTCATTTCATTGATATTTCCATCCATCCATTATCCAACCCGCTATATCCTAACTGCTGGAGCCAATCCCAGCCAACACAGGGCGCAAGGCAGGAAACAAATCCCGGGCAGGGCGCCAGCCCACTGCAGTTCATTGATATTTGAAGGTATTTATTAATGTATAGCTCTCTTAAGTTCAATTGGATTGATCTCTGGACCTTGACTTCACCATACCAAAAACTTCTTTCTTTTGCTTTTCACTAATTCAGTGGTGTTTGTTCGTTAAGGGTTGCTGGGGCACTGAACTCCATCTCCCTACATGTGGGGAGCAGCAACTAGTAAACTTTTGTACAGTAATTTAAATGTTAAAAATGTTTATAACTTATTTATCATAATCATTTTTCCCATTTCCCATGATATGCTCAATGCAATTTCTTATTCAGAAATATGTGAAATTTCTTTGTGTCTAACTCTACTATCTAGTTTCCAGGTTGTTTGTGCAGACCCTTCAACCCTGCAGTGTTCTTGCCATACCTTTACTTATGTGCCGCATATGCCACCTAAACTTTTCAGTTCTGCCTTTGGGCCTGAAGGTTTGTGCCATTTATTAAATGACCCATTGGTTGATTTTTTCGAATACAATTAAAAGGATGCGTGAACTTGTACATCTCGCTATTCTGGAGTAGTCATCATTGTTATCATGAACCATGATGTTGACTACTTATGTTCAATATTATTTAACACTTTGTCCATTTTGAGAAAAATTGGAAAATTATGAATATTTATTTGCATTTCTGCTTTTCAGGTTGAGTATTTGATTTGATTATTAATAATGTCATTTGATTGTGGTACTGTGTGAGGATATTTTGATCTAATGTATCTTCACTTCGTGTGATTTTTTACTTAATCTAATATTTTACAATCATTGCTGTTTGTAGCCTAAGTCTTTGTGAAATGCGCCCTGGCTCCCACCTGTAACATATATTGGAAGCCATCTCCCTTTTTGGCCATTAATGCTGCTGCCGCTGCTTCACACTTCCATAGCTATTTCCATGCAGTTGTTCCCCTGCCTACACATTTATGCTACTGGCTCAAAGTCAAAGGCAACATCATCTGCACTTACCTTCACCAACTCCAAAACCCAAAATCATTCCCAAGACCGAGTGGCTGCCACATACCCAGGTCAGTGGGTTTAAGGAGAAGAGCAGATCTCATAAGTGCTTCTCTTTAAGTGTTTGATTATATTTCTCGGTCTCTCTTAATCTTAGACAAACACACATATCCTCTGCACAGCTTCACAGAATAGCTCCATCCCTTCTAAAAGAGTCTCTTATTCTGGAGCACAAGGCTCCACCAGATATTTCATGCCAAAAATGCCAATGCTCAGATGCAGATCTGTGTTTATGATCATTGCCCTGCTTCACTCTCTGATTTCCTTAATACATTAGCTGTTGCACAGATGGCCTCATATTTTCCCCTTGCATGCTCTGATATAAAGAAGAGTTCCTGGAGGGCTGCAACCAAACTTTAAATCAACACCCATCCACTACCATGCTTGACAGGTTCTTGTTGTGAAATGCTGTGTTTGCTCTCCTTTGACACAGACCCACTTTACTCTTATTTGTCCAGAATGCATTGCTCCAGGGGTCTTGTGGCTCATTTTAATACAACTTTGGAAATCTAGAATGTGTTGCCAAGTTTTTTTTTGAAGCAAAGGGTCTTTTTGCTGGCAGTGCTTCAATGAAAATCATCCTTGTTCAGCCTTTTTCTTATAGGCTTTTTTTTATGAACTGTAAGATTTGCTAGGTTGGCAGAGGCCAGTAGAACTCTCAATGCACTGTAGTTCTTATTTTCTTTGTGATTTTTTTAGAACATAATACATCTTAACTTTGGGTTCATTTTGCTTAAACACATTACAACTGTCATGAACGTTCTTTATTTGGAAGTTATCTTTCTAACTGTAGGCTGCTGGCATTCAAATTCATGCATAGCTTATGCAAGTTGGGTAACTTTTTGTTTAATAAAGTAATATCATGAAGACTCCATAGCATTTAGTTACTGCATGCACTGATACAGTATGTCAAACTATACAATTTAAAGAAGAGGTGTTTCTTTTTCATAGTTTATGATCACTAGGTGACCCCTATATTGAATGAACCTTTCTCTTCCTGCGTAATTGACTGACTGCTCCTTCATCATACTGCAAGTGTGTACAATTCTATAAGAAGTTGGTGGAAACATATCAGTTGATCACATATTTGCACAAATCATAGGCAGAATGAGCAAGTCTAAACAATTCAATCTTTTAGACCATGAGACAGTACAGGATGGTCCAGATCTAATTATGCAGATCCAGATTGTCTGGATGACTTTGATTTATGCGGGGACGATTCCAGTTCGGCGCCAAGACGATTCTTCATGTCGTCAGTTCGCACACTTCTCGATGGTCCGGGATTTTTCGGGTGATTTTCTATGTAATAAACTTAATAAGTTATAGCGTACTGAAAATTGCATAATTAGATCTGGACCACCCTATAGTGGGAGGTAGAGCCCTAGCATGAAATAACAGCTCTGCTAGAGTTTCAATATACTCAAGTGTCATAATATGCTCTCTTTTTTGTTTAAACAGATATGCTACTGCATGATGAAATTATTTTTCTAAACATTCCTTATAGTTGTTTACTTTATTATTGTAACAGTGATGAAGGGGAACAACCTTGGTGTTTTCTTATGGTACCACCCATAATATTGATGGAAATGCCAGCTTTGCCAATCACATAATTCAATGCCAGTTTTGTGTGTGTTCTCATTATGTTCAAATTATTTATTTCTGGTTTTGGTGATCTATTTTCTTTAAAGTCTTTCATTATTTTGACCACCCCTCAGTCTCAAGACCATGACTCTAGCCTTATCCTAAAAGTTATTCCATCCACTGGTTTCATAATTCGCTCACTTGCCAGAGTATAATGCTTTTGGAGTACATCAACATCAGCATTAGGTCATATAGTCTTCTGGAACATGCACTTCCCCATATTTCTATGTGGTTGTTGTTTGCAGGGGTTTCTCTAACACCTGAAAGGCACACCTTTTATTAGCTAAATATTAAATCAGTCAGTGAGTGAGTGTGGATGTGTGAGTGATGGGATCCTCTGATGTACTGGTACTCCTTCTAGAGTAGGTTCATGTCTTGTGAACAATGCTGCTGGTATAGTATCTGGCATTAAAGGCAAGTGATATGGCTTCATTAAAAGAATAGATGGGCAGATTATGGTCACCTATTAGATTAGGTGTCCATTTTAAATCAGCTATTATTAGTCTTTAAAGATTGTATTAAAGGAGTAATTAACAATAATAAATTATCATTAAAAGTAATAATGCGCTTGAAAGTATTTTATATTGTTTTAAAAATGATACAGAAATGACCTCTGCACACTGGGCAAATTCCTAAAGAGTGAAGGCTAGCAAATATTATCCCATTGTATACAGTAAATAGGGTGATCACGCTGGGTTTAAGTAAGTATAGGCCAGTAAGCTTAAAGTGGTAAATTAATGGAAACAATTATTAAGGAAAAGATTCAATAGTACATGTCTAGAACAAGAGTTTGAGCAAATACTCAACATGGGTTCAGACAGGAGAGGATATCTTTCATTAATATGCTGGAATTCTATGAGGAAGCAACAAAATCATACAATAAGAGAGGTGCATACGATATTATTTATCTTGATTTTCTGAAGGCTTTTGATAAATTGTCACGTGAAAGATTAGTGATCAAACTAACGCAAGCGGGAATTTGGGGCAAGGAATGTAGGTGGCTTCAAAATTGGCTCAAACACAGGAAGTAAAGGATTATGGTGAGGGGAACATTTTCAGAAATAGATGATGTTGAAAGTGCTGTCCCTAAGGGTCCGTGTTGGGACTGCTGCTCTTTCTGATATAAACAAATGATCTGGACAAGAATATAAACAATAAGTTGGTTATGTTTTCAGATGGTACTGAGACAGGTGTATTGGCAGATAACTTGAAATGAACCCATTGAATCATTACAGAGAGACTCGGACAGCATAGAGGCTTGGGAAGGTTTGTGGCAGATAAAATTTAATGTAATTAAATGTAAAGTATTACAAGTTTGAAGTAAAAATGTTACTTTTGAATACACAGTGAGTGAAGGCAATGTGCAGAAGTGATCAACAAAGCTAATAGGTTGTTAGGTTATATATCAAATTGTGTGGAGTACTAGTGAGGACTCACCTGGAGTACTGTGTTCAGTTTTGCTCTCTATTCTACAAAACAGGCATAACAGCTGTACAGAAAGTCCAGAGAAGAGTAACTTTGCTGATTCTGGGACTAAGAGATGTGAGTTATAAGAAGAGATTGAAGGAGATGAAAACGTGTTTTGTGTGTGGTCCCCCAGGAGGCGGGGCCACCTGCCAATTACTGCCAGGAACTGCCCTATCGCCTATATATCTGGTCGGTCTCCTAACAGTTCCTGGTAATTCATTTTGAATGTACTTAGGAGTGTTGAGTTCTTGTCAAAGTGATTTCCTGAATTTCAGAACATCTGCAGTTTTTGATTCCAGCTTGGATTCTGTTTTGGGACTTTGCTTTCATTTGTCTTATTGCTTTAGGCAATACCTTTATGTGTATGTGGTCAATGAAGCTTCTCTTATATCTGAGCATTTTAATTAATAATAAACCTTCCTTTTGTATCTAGTCGAGGTTTGACAAGAAATCCCCACTAGTGGCTATTTTTGAAGTGCTTTGGAACTCTTTAGTGCTTGGGACTCCTAGTCCATGACAGGCATTAAATGACCAAGTAGAGTGATACACAGAAGGATTTTAGGGGCCGTCAGACTCTACGTGAATAGGATGGGTAAGCTTGTGGGTAAATGTTCTATTCTTATAACAATTTTTCTAATATTCTAATGTTTCAAAAAATGGTGTGTAATATGTTTTGGAATATTCTAATTACCAATAGCTGCTGGATTTTGTCCTAAGCTGTAGGCTTACCTGGGTTGTTTTGTATGAATTCTACAGTCTATAACATACATTTCCTTTATTTTCAAAGTAAAAGAAATCTCATACTATGGCTAAGATGAAATTCAAGTGGCTAGTCAATAAAAAGTGCAGTTTGAATCATTCTGTGCTCTTAAGTCTCAAAGCAGAATCGAACGAAACCTTAGCAATCAGGTCTTAAACAGCTGGTCGGAAAAAGTGTGAGAAAAGTGTAATTTTCTGTATCACTCTTCATTCTGAATTATAGACACAAAATGTTAAGGAAAAACGAATGGCAAAATTTTATGAAAATGCCTCCTGTAAGACAATAAAAGAAAGATGTTTAAAGGATAATGCTATCAAAAGTCAATGTGTTAATTGCTGGAGTAATGAAAGTGTCTATTCTGAAGGCATCCAGCATGAATATCATGTGGATTTTGTACTGAAACCAGTAAGATCATTGAGATAAGCCAGTCAGTCGCCTGTGATGGCAAATCCAGTTTGACTGGCAATTCTTACTTGGACAGATAAATGATGAGAGAAAATCGAATATACCATGCATCTTACTTCCTATGCCCAAGTAAGGCATCAGCTAAGCAATAATAAAAAACACTACCCAGAGGAGAATTCCAGCTCTCCATTCCCAAAAAGTCATGGTAGTCTGAGATCATAATGAGTTATTGCACCTCTTGGGTAGGGAAGCTTCTGAGCACACCCCTTAAAGCTGATTTCTCTCCCAGAATTTACATGGTGTTAATACCACTGTTGTTACCTTTCATTTGAAAAGAAGGTGAAAGAAATAGTGAGCTGCTTCATTAAAGCTTTCAGAATGATATATGAAAATTTTAATTTATTTACAGAAATTAAGGGAATTAGAAAAAGGCTTGGGCGAAGAACATGAATAGAATTGGCACAATGAAACGACATCTGGATCCAATTTTTTATTCTCTGCAAATGGAATTTTTCTGTTCTTCATTTATTTTCAAGGTGCTAATTATACTACCAATCTTTCTCTCTTTCAAGCTTTGTCTTTCTCTCTCTCCACAAAGCATCCAATAATCCTAACAGTTTAATTTTCTCCAATCTTGGCACAATAAAAAACAGACGGTTAGTGTTATCAATACGTGACCTTTCCTGTTTTGAGAGCTAAGAAAACAGTGCAGAGACAGTATATAGGTTTGCTATGCCAGCTAACACAAAGATGTTTATGCAGACTTAATATATTCAATTTTAGTGATGTAATCATAATAAAATATTTGTCGTGTTGAGTAAGAGCAAGACTTGGCAACACTGCCTATAAAGGAAAAGTCAAACTGAGTACAAATACACTGCTTGTGAGAATACAGAAGTGGTTTTCCATTTATTACTGAAATGATGCCCTTTATTTTTGAAGAGGCAGTGCTGCTGGGCTGGGGCGCTTAATTATTAAAGCCTCACTGAAACGTTTGTCTTCTTCTGCTCTATTGTCCCCGAGCCACTCATTATGATGACAAGAGATGGTGTAATTGACCCATCGGGTAGTTTGTTTAGCCTGCTCATTAGAGCCATGATTAGGGTAAAATTCATCGATTCATTGTGTTATTATATTTTTTTGGACAGGAATGGTAATGTGCCACATTCATAAATTGTATCATGCTTTAGATGCAGGGTCTTTTAAAACACCACAGATTTTTTTTATTTCTTTGGGTCCCAATACTCTTTGGAAGAAGACCCAAATGAATACAAGATATCATTTTTTATTGCATAACATATCTAGGTTAGTGGGGTGCCATAGTGGCACACTGTGCAACCTAACAGTGCTCAATACGATGATTATAAGGACAAGAATAGTTGTACAGGATTTGGTCGATACTGAGAAGTCCTTTCATCAGATTAAGGGAATAGGTAAGAAGAGTCTATGAGACTGGTTTATAAACGTCACAACGGTAACGCAATCTAACGATACTTCTGGGGGCATGCCATCTAGCGAACTCTTGTTGAGTGCCAGCAACCAAACAACAAATCCTTAAAGCATCATGGTAGAAAAACTCAAATAAAGACAATAATATTTTTATCTTAGGAATAAGGCTTCTAATAGCAGAAATACAGTTAAGGAGAGATCCTTTACCGTGAAAAACATGGGTATGACCCATAGAAAATGGCAAAAAATGTATTAAATCCAATAGGAATTTGTTAAATGGCACACAGTGGCAGGGTCTGAGGTCTACCTCAGTCACTATCTGTGTCTGTTTAGCCATTTTCCATGTCTCTTTATGTTTGTTATGATGCTTTCAAGTTTATAAAACTTTCCTAGGCTTAATACTGTACATTTTACTTTGGACCCTGTAGTACTAGGGTGTTGTACCATGTTAGCCATTATGGATGCAGTAAGAAGGCAAGCAATCTAATTACATCTTCCCTGAAGAAGGGGCATGAGTTGCCTCAAAAGCTTGCATATATTATCTTTTCAGTTAGCCAATAAAAGGTGTCATTTTGCTTGACTGATCATTTTTTACTGAGGTTTCCAAACTTGTAAAATGCAGTTTCACTGCCATGTTCTACTAGCGATCTGATTTGAGACTGCCACCATTTGGGGTGTTTGTTGGCTCAATTTGAAGAGTCATTGTTAAGGTGTGTGGTCTTGGAAATCACACGGTGTGACATCTTTGACATGACCATATAAGCCAGACGGTTTGTAGATTCAGTCTGAACTCTTTTGCGAGTGCTTATTTATTGTTCTTACTGGTTATCACAAAATTTTGGGTAGGTTATCAAATCATTTGACTTTGTTTGTATGTAGGGCTTTGTCATAAGACGTTTGATTCCTGGTTTTAACCCCTGTTAATCCACTACTTTACGATTTCATCTCCAGGGACTTTATTTTGTTCTGCCCTTGTGGCATGCCAATTACATCTGTGGCTGATATTAGGTATATGGATATTTCTTCAGATACTCTGGTACCCCTCTTTTATAATACAGACTGCTGCAAATGTGAGATTGCCTAGCATCTATAAATATTCCCTGGGCAGGCGTGTGCACTGCACAAAAGTAATATCTCCAGGAACCAACTAATAGTGAGACAATATACAAATTCTACCCAGGAGGTGCCTGGATGTAGGAATCAACCTTAGAGCCGTGTGGAAACTGAACCACCAACTATGCCACTGTGTTGCCTTTTAAGAAGGCAAAATAAAATAAAAAGACTGCTATTATGTTTCAGGCCTAACCACACTTTCTGCAACACCACTTGATGTCAACCTCATTGACCGTTACCTTACAACTGCAATTACAGCACAGTCATCTGGAACGATTTGGTGATTATATTTTTTCTTCCTCTGGATTTTCTCTCATACCTTAAGTGAAAATTCAGGTCTATTGTTGTTAGGGCTTGTGTAACCAACAAAGCTTCATTGGGGCAATCGTAGATGCTGTATATTTAGAATAACAACCTAAAAGTGGAAATCAGATAGGCAGGGATATTAAAGATAAAGGTATGTTGTGCTTATACAAGTGATCAGAGCATGCAATTGGTTATTTTTAAGTGGAAAATGGCATTCAAGGAGCAATCCAAAGACATGAAGAGAAGAGGAATTTTTCAAAAAGCTTGGAGTCATGTGAAAAAATAAGAAATTGTTAACATTTTCATTATATTTGAACATGCAAAAAATACATCATCATGCAAACAGTGCCTACAAATTAAGGCGCTATACTTGAATAAAAAATAACAGGAGAAGTTTACCTTTTCAATCATTTATTCAACAATAATATCAATAGATGTAATGGTCCCCCATTTTGTAAAATTTGTGACTACTCCTCCATGCAATTTACCCTCAGCTGCAAGATATTTGTGAGTTTTCTTACATGAACTGGCCATTTCAAATCCCTATACGACATGTCAATAGGACTCAAATCAGGATCTTAACTACACTAGTCCATAAACCTCCATTTTGTCTTTCTGAGCCATTCTTCAATGGATATGCTAGTGTTTCAGATCATTATTCCGTTAAAAGGTCCATTTCCGGTTCAGCTTCAACTTCTAGACAGTTGGCCTCTCTTTCTCCACAGGTACACTTTGATATTTTTCAGAATTAGTTGACTTGATGACTCCAAGCTGCCCAGGCCCTGAGGCAGTGAAGCCAACCCAAACCAAAACAGTTCCACCACCATGCTTCACATTTGGTGTGAGGATGCTCTTCTAAAATGCTGTGCTGTCATAAGTATGTGCCAAACATGCCTACTGTCACTGAGGCAAAACAGTTCTATCTTCAATTCAGCTGTCTAGAGCACATACTTTCAGAAGGCCAGGGGGCTCATGTATAAATGGTGTGTACACACAAAAATGTTACGCATGAACATTTCCTCGCTCAAACCGCAATGTATAAAACCTAAACTTGGCGTAAAGCCACGCACATTTCCACAGTAGCTCATACCCTGGCGTACGCAAGTTCTGCGCTCAGTTTTGCAGATTGGCGGCACCCAGCATCAAAGCAGTGCTACTGTTCCAGTGTGGTTTCCTTTTCTTTTTTAGATTCATATCCCTGATGCGGCTTTATAAATACACTGAAATTAACCGCATATAGTTTATTAGTTTAATCCATCTGATTGTGATTAACCTGTAACAATATAATGATCCACAGAATGGTCAAACTATTCTAAATACCTTAGCTGCTTTAGCGTTGTTACTCTCACTGCACCTTCTTCTTCTTCTTCTTTCAGCTGCTCCCGTTAGGGGTTGCCACAGTGGATCATCTTTTTCCATATTACTCTCACTGCACCACTCGGAGTATTTATATCACTGTATCTGAGTGTGAATCACAGCTGTACAGCAGCTGATCGGAAAGAGAATTATCAGTATACAGCATCAAGCACACGCTGCCTCAGCCATGCTGTCTATTGAACTGCTCTCATACAGCAAATGCTTCAGAGCCTTTCCTCGCGGTTCAGAAACAGTTTCATCCCAAGAACTATAAACGCACTCAATCAGTCCATCAAGTGTTCCTTGTAGAATTGTTTGTACTTATAAGTACAATTATCTCACTGTAAACTTGCGATACAGTTATAATATTGTACAACCTGAGCCACTTTATAAAGCGCATATTTACATATGATGACAATATTATTTTAAGATGAAATGCAGCAAAATAAAACTTTAACTTAATTTAAATAATCTATATTGTTAATAAATAAACATGTGAGGACACGGTGTTGCAGCGCTAGCAAGGAGCTAGTGCTCTGTTCACGGATTGTTCCTGCCTTGCGTTATATTCTTGCTGGGACTTGCATGACAGTGAATGGATAGAATAATTAAACACGTACTATGAAGATATTTCAATGTTCCTTAAAAGTTTTGAAGAATCAGCGTTCTAAGCTTACAGATGGCTTAAAGTCTATTACAAAGCTGATTGTGTGGCGATTGGGTATTTGGAGAAAGAAAAGTAAGGACAGGAATTGGGGGTTAGTACGAAAGAGACAGTACTTGCTGCAATAAATTATTTCATCGAAGGTACCGTAGCACATGGCGCAGCAAGCATCTTGTGTGAGATATGAACAATCACTGCGCCACCGTGTTCCCATGTTTAATAACATGCTTTAACTCCTATCATCATGAAAATATCAAGTATTTTAATTATTCAGAGAGCTGTAATATCACGAATGTAATGGATTCTGTGTCCTGTCGGAGGAAGAGAAAGCGGGTTTAAGAAGCACGTAGTGATTCACACACATAGAGCACATAGAAGATCAAATACAAAACAAAGCATTTAACGTGCTACTTTAGTTACAATGGGATTTGAGAAACTAGTAAATTAAACGATTTTAAGATGAAGTTTATGATGTTCTACTTTAATGACAAAATAAACTACATGATTAAAGTGGAAATTTCGACATTAAAGTTGATATTTCATGTTTTTTTCCCACTGTGTGTCTATTTTTTTCTCTGTACCCTAATAAGCTATCATATGACACTCAGATGGTGGGCTACGACTAGCCTTTTCACGGCGACTTTGATATGTGACAACTTCTTTTTTATTTCGGGCACTGTGCGACTTTTTAAACTTGAGCTTTCAAGTTTCTCCGACACTCTATGTCACTCGATCAACTTCCTTTTGTTGTTTATACCACTGTTTAAACCAACAAATAGTACATTTTTCCTTGCCTCAACTTGGTATTCTCTGAAATTCTTCTATTTCCCCCCGTGCTTTTGCCATTGCCTTTTCACAGAACGTTGCGCTTAAGAGCTATTTATATTGATTTACATATTCAAAGAGGCATAATTCTAGAAGGAGACGGGGCGGGACAGCAGGCACATACATGTGCATTACTTTTCATGCTGACTGGGATTTATGTAGCTGAAGAACGTGGAAGTGGGGCGTTTGCACAGATTTATGCATCTGGATTTTTCTGTGCATAAGCACATTTCCACTTTTGTCCGTACACCATGTTAGTTCTACACACGCTGTTATGCTTGAGGTGTCAGGTCTTTACTTACAGTAAATGCTCAATGGAAAACTGTAATTACGCTCCAATGTTCTTTAGAGACAGCAACGACTTTTTCCTGGCACACCTTAGTTCAAATTTGTGCAAAATCTTTCTGAGTGCAGATGCATGCTCTTTGACACCAACTTGCAAGTGGTGAAATGCTGGGGTTCTTGGAGACTTGTTTTAGTAAATAAGGTCAGTTCTTCAGCTAAATTTGCTGTGTTGGCCAATTCTGGACAACAGGCATTGAAAATCTATGCCACTTGTAGATGATTTTCCTTACATTGGAATGATTGATTTCAAATAATTTGCTGATTTCCTTGAAATCCCTTACCAGACTCATAGGCGTCCACAACCTTCTTTCTGAGGACCTTACAGAGCTCTTTTGTTCTTGGCATAATAACATCACACATATATCAATAACAAAGACAACACCAGCGCCTTGATAATTGGTTTAAATAATTCAGGTTCCACCTGCATAATCCCTAATGATTGGCACCTAATCTGCAACGCCTGATTCTGATTTTATATGGTGAAAAATATAGGTTTGGACTTATTTTTTCATGTGACAAATCTGCATTTTTTGTTATTTTAAATTATGAGAATGAATAAATACACAATGTCAATGTTTGTGTCATTTGTTCAAGTATATCACCTTTATTTGTGGGCAATGTTTGCATGAAGGTCTTATGTTTGACCATTCAAATATGTTTAAAAACAAAAATAAACAATTTTCAGTGAGTGTGCTTACAATTTCACAACTGTATGTTCTTGCGCAGATGAAAAACGAAGTGCAGAGACATGTAATACAAGGCTTGGTCTCTAATTTATGGTTGCTCTGATGTCGCTGTGCTAGCTGCCCACACACTTCTGGAAAAACACGGAGTTCAAGCAAATAAGCCAGAAAATGTGCCAATGAATGTGTTGACTATTAACACCAACAAATAAGCAATATAGCAAAAATAAAAAAGTTCAAATATTATGCTGATCCTAAACATTGTGCCATCTAAGCTTAATGTGGTTTTTTCCTTGTGGTTCAGGCTTTTTCACGTGTTCCTTTTAACAATGACTTTGCTTTGCCTTTTTTCCCAATTGTTTCTGAAAGATCCATGATCTAACACTTGTTTTGCCTGACAATGTCTCCACATTCTCTAGGTGCCTGTCTCACTTATGTGAATCCACTTGAAGCGATGTTGCCAGTAAAGTTCCTTGTGCTTAGTGGAGCACTTTATATTCATAAGCAAGCTGACAAGTTCATCATTTCAGTGCTATCAATAGATTAAGGAGACCTTATCTCAGGAATTATACTGAAAGGCCACAACCTGCAATTATTTAATTTAACAAAAGTAACATATATGTAGTTTTCTAGGATATTAGAAGAATCATGAGCATTTGTTGATGGGGTAACTAATGCAGAAAAGAGCTAGTAGCAAGCATGCTACCAGCATCCAGCATCTCCAGATGAACTTACTTATGCTTCAGGAGAAGTGCAGCGGCCTAAGAAGAAACAGACCTTTAGGCTGGAATGCCTAACTCAGGCTATTACAGTTCATTTGACTGCCATACCCACTTGCATAGCCCAGAGTAGGTAGACCATTAGCTCAGAATCTTTCTCTCAACTTCACTTCCATAACACATCAATTAAGGGAAATGTTTACTGCCAATAGGCATGACAGTCCAGGAGCAATATTGTTGTTAAAACCGAATTACGTATACTGCTTGATATTTCTGAAAACTGCCCAATGAGGGAACCATGCATTACACATACGGTAAGCTTTTATATGTCATGACTGCCCAGTGAGGATGGTATATCTCAAAGTCAAGAAAGTTTACAATAAAACCACAACTGACAGAAGAAGAAGAAGAAGTTAATATGTATTATATGGAGATATTATATGTAGTCAAATCCTTGAATGACATGTCTCCTCAATGAGTAAAGTACAAATTATTATTTAAGTTGTCTTTTATACTTACATCCATCCATCCATTTTCCAAACCCTCTCATCCTAGGCATACTCGCAGGGGAGCTGGAGCATATCTCAGCAACATCAGTGCTGGGTCCAAAACGCATAAAATTATTTAACAATTACTAGGCTCAAACTGCGGACATTAGATTTGATTTTTTTTTCTGCTTTACTTTTCCCATCCATGTTCTTTTCCTTTGAGAATTGTTTTTGCTTTTGTAGTTATTGTTGCTAATTGTTTTTCATAAGTTAATTGGCTCAAAGTTATTGGCAATTGAAATTGCGGAGCTGTGCTTCTAATTAAGGTTTAGCTCTCAGGTGCTGCAGTCATTATGGCTGCAGTTACCTGAGGGTTAGATATCTCTCTATATATAAAATCCAACATCTGTCTGTTCGCTTTTCATGAGAGAACTACTTAATGGATTTAGATCAGGTTTTTATTCCGGTTGATTTTGCGACTTCTCTCATCACGCTAAGTATTATAGTTCACTTGCAGGAGCGATTTATTCGCACTAATCCAAGACAGAGGCTGCGGGCCGAGGGGAGGGGGAATCGTGACGTCAGCAGTGGGGAGCTGTGCGGGGCCCTCCTCACTCACACACTAGCCTCCATCTGAATCGGTTTACCGCTGGCCACATTTTGTAGCGTACCTTGCCTCTTCTTAGATAGCAATACCTGTTTGTTTATTGATTTTTAAAGTTTGTCCTGTTTCACTGCTACACAGGTGGAGCCGTGGGGGACAACTAGTAGGTTATAAGTGCTTTTTCTTTTTACTTCTGAGGTTTGTGATCATTTAACCATTGTGGTTTTGTATTTTGAATTAATGTTTCATATAGGAATATTTAATTTGGGATTACTGAGAATTATTGGCCTGGGTACATGTTGATTAACTTCATTAAATACATTTCTGGCTTTTGGTTAGGTTCCAAATAAAATGATCAAATAAGTTTAGCATTAGCAATTTTTATACATGCATTTTTTTCAGGTAAAGATTTGATTTCTGATATTTATTTCATGTTCGGAAACCTGAATATTTTCTTAATATACAGGTACTGTATGTGATGCCATCAAACAGGTTTGATGTTCGCTTTTGTCAGAGGGGTAGGTTCTTTATGTATTGTATTAGAGTTGACAACCAATGAATACTCATCTGGAAATACAATGCATAGACTGCAGTGCCAAAGAATAAGAAGCATAGGTGTTTTGGGATACATAAACAGAACAGAATCCCATCTGTCCAGTGTTGCCTGTTTAACATACCATGGCATAATTAAAAAAAGAAAGAAAGTGCTGAGACTGCGGCTGAACCTTCCTAACCCTTCCCACAGCACCATCTCCATCACGTAGCATGTTATTGACTATCAAAAAAATGGGCGATCAAGACTGTACTGGGAAGTTGGCTGGTGGGCACTAAATTTGACATGCCTAGCAATTGTAAGTCCTGTAAGTTGGCAAGGTACGTCAACGAGATCAGCAACTGTAGGTGGTAAGTCTAACATGCCATATAACTGGAAACTACGAAATGTGACATCGGCTCCTGTGTTTCAAGTATTTTGGGTTCCCATACCTCCAACCAATTGTAATATCATATCATATTATATATAGTGTATGTTTCCAAAATAATTCACTTATGAGCCCAATTATTTGTTTTGCCTATGGCCAAAAAATAGTCCTATGTTTCAGAGTGTCATTTTATAGTCAATAAACTCATGCTACTAGGACAACAGAATTGCCTTCCTTTATGTTAAAGGCATCCCAACTTTGATCATAACTTCTAAGTTGTATGGGAATAAAGTTAACAGTTTGCTATTATTAATTTGACTATAAATAAATAAATAAATAAAGCCACACCTTCAAAACTGAGTTTCCTCTAATTAATGTAATCTAATTCAGGATCAAGGGAGGCTAAAGCCTATGTCTGCATCAACGGGTTCAAAACAGGTACCAAACTTTATATAAGGTGCTAGTCCATTACAGGGTAAGCATCATGCATAGAACTAGAGAGGGCCAGCTTGTGATCACCAATTGACCTACCCTGCATACCTTTGGGGATGCTGGAGATATACTGGAATTACTACAGAAAAAATATATGAGAACAGGAGAATTTGCAAACTCCATGTAGGCACAAATGGGAACAGCAGGCAGATCAAGGATGCTAGATCTGTGAGGAAGCAGTGCCAGCTACTATCCCACTGAGCCACCCCATAAATATGTAATCAACATACAAATTCCTTTCATGAGCATATAAGAGATTCTAATTCTATGAAAAGCAAACAGATCTGTTCACAAATTACCACATAAAGGCCTCAACTGGTGTGACTTGTAGATGAGATGTCCACACTAGAGCTCAGATGTATCAGGTGACATCCTGTACTCATTTAGAGCAATGCTATTCGGTTCATATATAATGATAACGCAATACAGTAAGAAGTAAATCATTTAAAGATTAAGAACTATTGGTCTTAATACAAAGTAATTAAAAATAAAGTATTGGATGAGCTGTAAATTATAAGATAGACTGTGGGGCATAATATGGATCCATGGATTCAAAGCTTCAGGAGAGACAATGTTTGAATCTCATCCTAGGTGATATTTGTATGGAGTTTTCTTATTGTCTCTTTGTCAGCGTGTGTGTTTTTTTTTACCAGACACACCACTGTTGTTTTCATTGCCCAGAGATTTTGTATAATGTGTGAGTCAGCGTGTGATACTGCCCTGCGATGGACTGACATCCAGGATGGAGTCGCTTCTGAGACAAGTTCCAGATCCTCCATTATTTCTTCATCTCAATCAAACAGGTTCAATGAGCAGATGAACAGAGAACAGAGTTGAAATCCAATGCAAATTCTAAGCATTTTTTCCCCCTGTGAGATATCGTGTCTGTGGCATGTGCATTTCAGATGAATAATGCACTCTCATTTTTGGGAGGGACATAGGTGGAGTGGCGGAGCAGTTCCAGAGGCAGATGTGGGGGTGGGCGATCCCACATCCACTTCCCTCATTGGCGTTGGAG
This sequence comes from Polypterus bichir lapradei, assembly GCA_026402145.1. Classification (NCBI taxonomy): domain Eukaryota; kingdom Metazoa; phylum Chordata; class Cladistia; order Polypteriformes; family Polypteridae; genus Polypterus; species Polypterus bichir. The sequence continues at coordinate 6,614,597 of JANRMT010062803.1, read as the reverse complement.
TACCTGCATTCCACAGAGTTTTAAAAGGTAACTGAGGAGCGAGGAAGAAAAAGAAACAAAGACAAACAATAGAACTATGAGTGAGCGCGGTATTGGATTTGAGGGAGGATGAGGCAGAGCAGTCAGTAGCCCTGTGGAAGAGCAAGCCATTGGCACTACATTCCCCAATGAATTAATAGAGGAGCAGGTATGATGGTGGAGGAGTCCTTTCTAGGGATTCGGGATATGCTAAGACTGCATGGGGAAGATGGGAGGAATCAGAATTGAGGACTGTAGCTGGTGTCTCCTCCAGCTGAGTAATCTGGGATGAGGACTGCAGCTGGGGAGACAAGGCAACAGAGGATACACTGGGCTCAAATAGAAGGTGGAAGAAAAAAAGTGGACCCAGTCACTGTGTGGTTTTATTCTGGTTGTATAATTGATTTATTTATTGGTGTAAATGCCACACAGACTGTACGGGCATCCCAGACAGAATAGGCGAGGAAAAGGGCATCAAACCTGAAAGAGACAGCAGGCTGAAAGGATGGACGGACAGTGCACCGGATGTGGATGACGTCGCTGGGGAATTTTCACTTCCTCAGCATGCTAGATGGCAGCGGCCCTGGATATCAGGGAGCCAGCAGAGCATGCTGGGAGATGTAGTCTGACAGATCAGACCTGATTTGGTCAGTGGGTGCCACAAGAGGGCGCTGCAGGGAGACATGTTCCCTGTTGAATGGGACTTCTGCATAACCCGGAAGTACTTACAAGAGGGAAGCCGCCCTGACACCAGAAGTACTCCCGGGTCTTTAATAAAAGGGACCACACTCTCTTATCCATGCGAGTCAGAGCTGGGAGGATGGAGAAAAATCTGTGCTTGTGTTACATTGGAGTAATTGTGGTAAAGAAAAACCATCCTTTATTTGAACCTGGGACTCTTGGTGTATTTGTGTTGGGGTTTGGGGCTCGCTGGCACCCTAGTTTTCATCACATTAGATTTTAACTCGCAGGTTATCACAGATTTTATGGATTATTTATTTACCAGTAACTGCGAATACACTTGACTTGAGCATTCCTAGTTTTCATCCTCTTTCTCTGTATGTTTAGCAATCATTTGCTCAGAGGCTGATGCGCTTGCTGCTTCCTGAGCAGATCTTCTTTTTCCCACCCTAGCAGCCCACTTTTTCTCTTCTTTTGTCGGCATCTTTTCGCGTTAAAACTGATTAAGTCAGTGTTTGTGTTGTAATTACTTAGTACGTTTTCCTTAATTTTTCACTTAAGCTGCCACTTAAGTCTTCAATTTGTCACAAGAATGATTTAAGATATGAAGAGGCAGGGGACGTGATGGCGAAGGTGGTAGGGAATGAGAACGGCACACGTACACATGCACCGCACGGCTGCCCTGCTGGCCGCTGTTGAGAGTTGATTATATAATAAAATAAAATAAAAATAAAAAGAGGAATAACCTTGGTGGTCAATCATCACCCCGAAATTGGATAGTAGACTTCACGTAGTATACTGTATGTGTACCAAATTTTCAAGTCAATAGGTCAAACGGTTTGCAAGCTACAGGTGATTTAAAATCCTGGACAGACAAATGGGCAGCCACGGTAGCGTATTATATAACAAGATTGAAGATTTCTGCACTGCACTTTTGGATAATACTGTTTGTTTTAAGTAAAAGCAATATTCACTTTGCACCAAGCTCTTGCTGACTGTGTGTCCTCATTTGTCGCAGCTGATTTTGGATGGTTCCAGGTTCAAGCAACTCCAGGAAGCAGCCAAGAAGTATGGAGCCAACCTGGACCAACACAGCCCCTTATTAATTATATGTCCTTTGGACTCCTTTATAAGTGTCTTCCTCAGATATACAAAACAGAAGAAATCCATAAGTTTCCTCTCCTACTAAACCCCCATTTTTATCTGTATCTCAGTCCAGCGGAAAAATCAGAGACGCATGATGTGACTGCATAAGTTTCCCTTTCGTATGATTTCAAATCCTTGCTGCAGTGAAGCTTCTACCTGCAGCCAGAGATAAATGTGGTTAAAATGCAGACTTGGAATGGTAATTTTCCTGTCCTGATACCAAAGCTAAAGAAAGGTTAGAAAATGGCATGGTGGGATATTTTAATTACTTTTTTTGTTGCTGCTGACAGTATCGCTTTGAGGGTCAGAACAAATGTGTCAATTAGTAAACTTCAAATCAATGCGGGAACAAGGCTGTCATTATTAGCAGCACGTACTGGCTAAAGGCAGGAGTCCATACCGGTGCATGCTGTCAATCACTGGCCCCTTGGATCAGATAGCAGCCTTGAGCTTTTCAAACAGCAGATCGCTATCAAGCACAAATTTAGACCAGAGTTTGATGTTTTCTGAGAGTGAAAGTGCTTTCCATTCAGCTGAATAAATAAATCAGGCTGATACCTAATATTGAGTCTCAGGGGATATGCTAGTGTAGGCCAAGCGCTGAGAGCAAGAGAAAGTAGGGCAGGACTGCTGGTACCCCGCTAAGAGCGAAGTCGTAGTGAGTGAAAAGCAGCATTTGCCTGCGGAAAATTAAATCTTTGTCATTAACTGTGGAGATGCTGACAGTCAGGGCAATTGTGGTTAAAGATTTCAGTGGACACAATATGAGTTTGTTTATCTCATTGATTATTTTTTTTTCTCCTTTTCAACAAACATGGAAAAGTAATTTAATGTTTTAATATTGTATATGCGTAAAATGACTTTCAGTACACCTCTTTGAAATCTTGCAGCACCAAGTCGGTCTCAAATTCTTTTTTCTTTAGGGCCAATTATTATTTCATAGAGTCATTAATATTAGAGATTTTCATTATTGAAATTGTTGCATTTAAAAGGTCTACGCATATAGCTGCTGAGTAAAAACTGCAGGAAGAGTTAAACACAATGTGTCTCCTCATCCACACCACAGCTTCTCTATGCTATCTGCTGACTCTGTCATTCATACCTAAGTAAGCCCCATTGCTTTGCTACTTCAATTCTTGGCCACTTCCCAGCTTTTCTCTCCAACAGCTGTCCCTCATCAATATTAATTAGAGGAGAGTGTGCCCCCTACTGGGCTTTTTGCATTCCTGCTGTGCTGCAGGTCTATAGGGAGAGACAATACAAGGCCCTAATACTGAGCTTACAGCCCACTGCCATCACTAATTCATGAAACACCTGTTTTCCTTGTAAACAACAAAACAGGAGACTGATAGGCAGCCATCTCTAAGCCAAATCACTTCCCAGACTACTTCGTTATCCACAAAACTGGAAAATTAAGCATTTAGCTAACCCTGCAGGTCCCCTGAGAGGACATACTGAGCTTTAGTTAAAAGGAGATAACATTCTTTTTACTGAGCATCACAAAATCTTGTTGGTAAACGTAAATGTCCTAAATGATGTATGCATGCATGAGCAAATCTATATAACTATGGAAATCCATTTGTGCCAAAATGGAATAAACAAAATAGCAATTATGAAAGGAATAATCACATGAAAAAGTACAGCAATATATAAATGAATACTTAAACTGAGAATAAACAATTATAGGGAAATAAAAGTAATCATTTTATTTTGTTTCAACAATTGTAGCTACCTGACCCTTAATTATTGCAGGTTTTATTTTAAAATGGGCTAATTTTTAAATACCAATTTTTCATTTAATATAGGTACTTTTCAAGACAATACATTACTGAATGGCCCTTTAATTCCAGTGGTATTTCTTTTTATAGTGCTTTTGTTACTTATCAATCAAGATCAAAGGGCCAAACCTACATAATTCCATACTCGTGTTGTCCCTGGTGCCTGTGGCCAAGGGTGCCTTCCTTTTCCCGGGATACTGATAGTCATAATTGACAATGGACTAGAGTGAACATGGATACAGTAATCCCTCCTTGATTTCGGGGGTTGCGTTCCAGAACCCACCGCGATAGATGAAAATCCGCCAAGTAGAAACCATATGTTTGTATGGTTATTTTTATATATTTTAAGCCCTTAGAAACTCTCCCACACTGTTTATAAATATTCTCCGCACAGTTATACAGTAAACCCTCGTTTATCGCGGTTAATCTGCTCCAGACAGATAAATGAATTTCCACAAAGTAGGATTCTTTATTTATAAATCTAATATTTTCGCAGTTAGAGCATTAAAAACCTGTTTACGACCTTCTAAATACGTTTTTTAACATTATTAGAGCCCTCTAGACATGAAATAACACCCTTTAGTCAAAAGTTTAAACTGTGCTCCATGACAAGACAGAGATGGCAGTTCTTTCTCACAATTAAAAGAATGCAAACATATCTTCCTCTTCAAAGGAGTGCCGTCAGGAGCAGAGAATGTCAGAGAGAGAGAGAAAAGTAAACAATCAAAAATCAATAGGGCTGTTGGGTTTTTAAGTATGCGAAGCACCGCGATAAAGCAGCCACAATGAAGGGATCAATGTGAAGGTAGTCTTTCAGCATTTTTTTAGAGGAGTGTCCGTATCTTCTAAGCAAACAGCCTCTGTGCAAACAGCCCCTCTGCTTACACCCCCTCCGTCAGGAGCAGAGAATGTCAGAGAGAGTGAGAGAGGCAGAGAAAAGCAAACAATCAAAAATCAATACGGGCTGTTAGAGCTTTTAAGTGTGTGAAGCACCGAGCGGGAAGCATATTGTATATCATTGAGAAGTTTTATTTAATACGTAATACGTGCTCTGATTGGGTAGCTTCTCAGCCATCCACCAATAACATCCCTTGTATGAAATCAACTGGGCAAACAAACTGAGGAAGCATGTACCATAAATTAAAAGACCCATTGTCCGCAGAAATCCGCGAACCAGCGAAAAATCCGTGATATATATTTAGATATACTTATATTTAAAATCAGCGATGGAGTGAAGCCTTGAAAGTCGAAGCGCGATATAGCGAGGGATCACTGTATAACAATTAATGGTGCAAAAAGTTCAAAAAGTGAAAAAGTGGTTTTATTAAAACAAAGGCAGTGTTCAAAAACAAGTGTAGTGCAACACAAAAATGGTGCAATGGTGAGGAAGTTACAATAAACAGATAAATACAATAAGTAGTTAAAACAGGAATAAAATCAGAATGTTTAATTTCATCCCCAGTGCTTCTCTGTTCCTCTCTCTCTTGTCCCACCCTGCTCATTTGTCAGGCATACTCAGCAAGGCTGAGACAATGCCAATTGTTACCATGTTTGGATTTCAGTCCCAGCCACCTCCTTCAGTACCCACTGGGATGCTGCAAGTTCAACTCCTTTGGTCCACAAGACCTGTGGAGCACTCGATCTCTCCTGATCCTGAACTCAACAGAATTGATCGATTCCTGGAAGCTTTTCTCTATGCTCCTCCACGGGCCATCCTTGACCACCTTACCTGCTCTTGTACTGTTCCACCACGATTTTATTCTCTTATCCCACAATTCATTCTCTGACCTGCTGAAAGTATTTATACTCTTCTGAGTGTAGGTGCACTAAGCACACTGTGGAGCATTAATGAGGGATGGCTGAGCCAATTGGTCTCATGCGTGTGGATGTTTAATCAGAAGATTCCTCCATTAAGTACTTCATGGCTGCTCATTGCTCTTCTGCAAACCCACATTCAATTAAATCTGAGCCACACTATTTAAACTCAAAATCTTGCACCTGCTATGGTCTGCTAGCCACGCCATGGACTCCAAACATGCTTCACCAGACAACTGGTTAGGTATTTCTTGTTGATTTTTTTTTCCTGATTGTAGGGGGCAGACTACCAAACATCTTTAGCACCACTTTCATTCAAGTTGGCAAAAATATTGATGCAGTAACAGCTGCAGTTGATAGATTTCCTGTGTAAAATATACAGAACAAATGCAACACATTCTACATATTAACATATATTAACATATTGTAACTGTATCGAACATTGAACATGTTTATTAAAGGGTATTTAATTGTACTTTACAAGACTAACAACCTAGGTGCACTGTTATGATCAAAAGGAAAAGCCTCGTAAAACAACAAATCCATGCCAAGGACAAGACGCTTGTGTTGTACTGACTACTTAATGTAATAAGGTTGTCCGATTTTCCCTGAGTACTCTGATCTCTCATCCCATGATCCACCTAGAATAACCACACAATTCATGCAAGAGGCTGCTATTTATCCTCTCTATTAAAGTTTACATCTGTCTTCTCAAACATTCTCTAGGCCAGTGGAATTCAGAGGCTCCTTGTCCCTGTCCCTGTCTAATGGGTCACTGTCACTAAGCACCCAGCTCCTTGTCTGAAGAGTGGTCTGTCAGGCACAATTTGATGTTATTTTAAGATGATTTTACGATATTTTGGCAATGCTCGGACAGAGAAGTGCTCTTCAAAATGTTCACGTTGATGAAGAGGTTCTCAGTAGTCTAAGATCGACTGAGCATAGTGTTCTCATAGAAAGTCATATGTCACCTGAAATTTCCAGCCTCTGACAATTAACATTAATGCATGCCTATGTGATTTCTTCATGATAACCTTCTGTACAGGCATGGTACTCAATCATTTTTAAACTGCTAACGACTTCTTCATCAACGTCATTTTGAAGAGCACTTGTCCATCTGAGCATTTCCAATATGTAATCAATTCTTCTCAAAATAGCATCATGTGTTAAAATGATGTCTTTCTGTTTTGTCTGTAAAATGTAGCATCCCAACTCTTAACCTAATCCTGCCAACTGCCAAGTCTTTGCCAGTTGAAAGTCAAATAGAGCTATTGATCTTTGGCAGCCTGCTGCCTACAATCAAGGAGAAGTAATCGACAGCAAGGGATTGACCAATACAGACAGGTTCAGCCCGTAGGTCTTTGTCTTGATTGAAAAGTGACGGAACCACCAAGAAAAAAAAACATTTTGAAGTAAACAATGCTGGCATTTAAGAGCCATTCGGAAATGTGCTGCTCAAAAATATTGCATTGTGAAATGAAACAGACTTAAAAAAGGGCATTTTGAAATAAAACCTGCAGTAATTCAATGTAAGGTAACTAAATTATTGAATCAAAATAAAATAATACCATTGTATTTCATAATAATTACATAATTTGTTGATTTAATTATGCATTTTTTCACAATGTATTGACTCATTTATCTATTTCTGTACATTATTTACTTCATAATTACCATTTTATTTATTTAAACCTTTGCACAATCTGTTTTATATACTGTATATATATATATATATATATATATATATATATATATATATATATATGCTATCTTGCAATGAAATATTGCCCATCTATCTATCTATCTATCTATCTATCTATCTATCTATCTATCTATCTATCTATCTATCTATCAGTGTATGTAATCAGAATATGTGGTTATGTAAGTCCAAATATATTTCAAAAGATAAATACAAAGTATGGAAAGCTTAAATTTCCTCCAAGAAATTTCCATTAACTGATCCCGTATCTAGGGGTGGTTCTTGCCCTTTATCTAATAACGCTTGAATAGATATTGGCCCCCCGTGACCTTGACCTGGATAAGCCCATTATAAAATGGAAGGATCAAAATCTGAATTATAACACACAATCTTTTTGATCTGTTAAACACGTAAAGCTGGATAAGCATGTTAGACAACGTGTGGTTCCCCCCAGCACTCCCAAAACCCAGTTGATTATAATGAAGTCCTCCAAATCAGGAGACACCCAATTTCTTTATCTGTCAAGGGCTAATAAGGACGTGGCAGTTCTTGGTGATATTTTTGATAGCGCAGGGCTACAGACATTCCAGTCTTTAAAATCCAGTTTGTCGTTTTCTTCTTCTTCCTCTTTTTCTTTTGGAAATTTTATTAATTTTATTGCAATCATTCCATACAAATCAATCAATTTTTACAAAAAGTAGGATTGAGAACAAGTCGACCCCCACCCCTGAGAGAGAGAGAGCAAGGCCAACGGAGTAAAATTTAAGGCTTGTAAACATGCCTAAATTGATAAGTTTGATAAGCCAATAGAGATGAATGGAGAAGAAAAAGAAATACAGAAATAATTGCTTCCTCTGTGCTTTAAGAGCTTATTCTAAGATATTACTGATTTGATCCTGCCATGTTTTGAAAAAAATCTGTACAGATCCTCTAACTGAGTATTTGATTTTTTCCAGTATCAAATAGTATAAAACATCAGTTTCCCACTGACTTAAAAGAGGAGAGTTTGGATTCTTCCAGTTTAGCAAAATAAGTCTGTGTGCCAAAAGTGTAGTGAATGCAATCACAGTTTGTTTGTCCTTCTCCACTTCTTCTTCCTCTTTTTACTTTTATCCTCAGCTTCGGTTGGTTCTCAAGACGTCTGGAGTGGCTGTATCTTCTCCTCTCCTCCTTTATCCTTTAACAATTTGTTCTCTTTACCTCAGCACTCCTAAAAAGCCTGTCTTCTCTCTTCATGCTAGGCTACACAAAGCCTCTGTAAGACCCATTCCTTTAAGTTCTTTTAGCAATGAGACCTTTCTCCTAATTTAACCCTAACTTAGAATATCATTATTAAAACAACATTTTTATCTAAAATCCAAAAAAATCAACACACCCAGTTTCAAATTGTGCATCAGCTATATATTAATCCATGGAAGGTATGGCTCTGTCTCCTGATACTTTCTGTAAAATTTTCAACTCTAAAGTCACTGATATGATTCTCCAGATGTTGTGGAGCTGACCTTCCATTTGTCAATACTGGTCTACTGGAACTTTCTTCCCTTTCTATCTAGCAGAAAAACTTTTCTTTGAGTCCTTGAGCTGCCAAATAGTCCTTTGCATCTCGCTGGAGAGAAGTTGACTCTTTATCCTTGAATCTGAAAATTCCTCAATTTTTCAGTGATAAGAATCATTGGATTTTCAAAATCAGATGCTCAGAACTGGTCCTCTGAGATGTTTTGCTTCAGGAAAAGAATGATACTATAGCGTCAACTAGATCTCAGTCTGGCTGAGGGTTTGGGGAGGTGGGCGCAGGGTTCATTTGGTTGCGATTTTTCACCTCCTTCCTTCTAATGTTTGCTTCTTTCTAGTTTGTTTACTTCTTGTATTTTACTTAGTCAAAAACGTTTTGTACCATTTTAACTGGAGAATATTCTGCTTTATTGCAAAAATTTGATCACAAAAAAGAAAATGGATGGAAAGCTGCATTATTTTATTATATGTAATTGTTTTGACCATTTAAACATGTAATCCAGGAGAGAGTTTAGGAACTTCAGTTGAATCATTTGTGTTATCTAGGGTGTATGAGATGGATGTGAATTAGTGTGAAGTCTGACTACATCTCCTTTGCCCTGTATGAACTTCCTTTACTTGATGGACTACCTTCCATACAAATGTCTTCATTGAATTTTTCATAACCAGGTATATTGTAACCAGTGTGAGCAACAGAAGATCGATATCTTAAAACTGCTTTTTAAATTTGTTGATGTGTGAATGTTGTGTAAACTGGAAACACTGTGTAAGTTAACAAAGCATTGTTTTAGAGAAAAAGAGAACAAAAACAAAGAGGGGCTGAAAGTAGATCAAATGTCCAAGATATTCTCTTTACTTGGCTGATGACGTGCACTGCAACAGTGGTAACAAGGCCAACTCCACTGCTTCCCAAACTAGCCATCAGACCAATCAACCGCTCACAGTTTACACTGAGGTCAAAGGAGCATATGATGTCAAATTCTATTCTAGCAAACTATTACTAGAACATAGCATGGTGTTGCAGTGGTTGGTGGAGCTGCCTCATGGATCAACTCTCAAAAGTCTGAACATCCTCTCCTTATATGGGCTTTTCTCAGTGACCTCTAATGTTTCTCATACATGTAAGTTAGGTTAATTAATGTCTCTGACTTAAAACTGTGTAAATGAGGGTGGACATGAGTGGACCCTGTAATAGACTGACAGCCCCTCCAGGGCCGGTTCTGCCTTACAATCAATGCTGCAAGAATAGGCTCTGGCTCATCACAACCCATCATAACCCTGAATTATGGATTATGTAGGTTTGAGGATGTTATGCTATTATCCTGCACTATATATAAGAAGGTTTTTATTGTACTTTACAATGTAGATAATGTTGACTCTTTACTGTTGAAGGTTGCAGGTACTGTACTTGACCTTATCATGTTCATTGTGTGCATCGACAATAAGAGGTGCAGCATAATGTTTGAGTGGTTAGTGGCACTGCCCTACATCAGGCTGGGTACCAAATCAGCTCTGACATAGTATTTAAGGAGTTTAAATGTTTTCCAGCTTTTGTTTTGTTCCTATGTTCCAAAGTTGGACAGGACAGGTCAGGACAGTAACCATACCATATGCATGCATTTCAGAACAGGTACTCTACCTGAAGCTAAGCATGTTAGGGCCCGGCTAGTACTTGGATGAGAGACCAACCAGGAAAAGCTGAGGTTGCTGCTGGAAGAGATGTTGGTGAGGCCAGCAGGGGTGCTTATTCTATGGTCTGAATATGGATCCCAATGCCCCATTGCAGTGATGGGGACACTGTGCGTATGGGGTGTATCTCGATATCCTGGCTAAACTGCCCACCACGGCCAAGTTGCTCTGGCCCCCTAATCATCCCGTGTCTCTAATTGGTTAGCTATCTCTCACCGCTTACCACCTAACAGCTAATGTGTGGTGAGTGTATTGGCAGAAAATGGCTGCCATCGCATCATTCAGGTGGATGGTGCACATTAGTGGTGGTTGAAGTGGCTCCCTATTCTCTACATAAAGCGCTTTGAGTAGTGAGAAAAGGGTTATATAAATGTAAAGAATTATTATTATTATATATGTGGTTATCCTTTAACTAAATGGTTATCCTAGCAAATTAGTAGGTCCATTGCAGGGTGTAATGATTAACCAGGGTGCTTCTTGTCATACCTGATCAAGCTTCATGTTTATTTTTAGTGATCTTCCAAAGTCTTGTTAAAAGAAACATCCCATCCTATGAGCTTTAATGTAACCATGACAATTGCCATTAAGTGGTTACAGATTGACTGATTTTCTTTTAATGTTAATTAACCACAATTTTTAATAATCATATTTATGATTTAAGATACTAAAATATGTAGAAATGAAATAAATGCTTAAACAAATTACATACAGCCCTGTAGCACTGCATTATCAGGTAAATGTTTTTGTAATGAAAGATTGCTATTTATAATGTTTGTCAGTCACAATAAGCATTTGAGTTCTTTTTCATTTTGTATCGTTAATATTTATTAAAGAACTCTGTCTGGCCTCTTTGAACACAATAAGTAGCAATCTCTGATGATCACACTTGAAAACCCTACAAGACATGTGACTTTTCATTTCTTTTCTTGTACTTATTGAAGCCGAACTCCTTGAAGGTCTTTTGTTTGTAACATGAAACATCTTTGCATCTTTCGCATTTCACAATCCACTGCATCTTCCTAAGAAATTTTAATTCATGCATTGTTTGGATTCAGAAGAGAGGAACTGCTATTGTATTATTAATCTGTTCATTGGCTGAATTTCCATACCTACTTTATCCTGCTTAAGATTCCTGGAGTCTCCCTGAACACTACTAGGTAGCAGACCACCCTGAAAATCTACTGATGAGCATGAGCACCAGCGACCACATCGATTGAACATGGTCTGCACAGTTTTTATGTCTTTGGAGTGGGCACCACAGTGACAAAAACAGATACAAGCTCATAGCCATGCACCACTACGGAACCACCAATTAACCCAACATGCATGTCTTTGGGATTTAGAAGGATGCTTCAGTGGTCAAATGTGAAATGGCATAACAGAGTCAAAAAAGAATTATCAACAAGAGGGCAAAAATTCAACCAAAGCCAAAAAACATAGACTGAAAATCAAACCAAGACATAGAAAGTCAGGAAGTTGTCACCAGAAAATCAGAAATTAAAGCTTTAAACACTTGTTCATGGTTCAAACCCGTAATCTTAGACAAAGAACTAATTTTGCTGTGCTAGAATTTAAGAGTCTTTGTCACATTCTAGCAACACCTCAACTGACACTGAAATCCTAAAATGGAAGTGTAACGCACTTTAGAATAATAAAAAAAATAAAAAAATAAATGTAAATCTATCTCAAAGAAAGATAATAAATAAAAACATAATAAATGGAGCTTGTAATTTCAGTTTTTAATATATTAAACTCCCACAAACAGAGAAAAAAAAATGATTTAAGGTAAAAATAAAACAGAAAATAACTAAGAAAAATATTGGGGTTTTCCATTTTTTAATCATCCATTATGCGTGGTGGAATCAACACAGTAAAACATCCTAGGGTAATATGGACTAATATATCGATTTTATCATTATTGATTACCATAATCATCATTATCATGATCATTGTATAAAATATTGATTTGGAGAGACAAGGAGCCATGCCATGACATGAGACTGCTGATTCTAATTGCTGTGGATTAGTATTCAATTAGACGTTTCCATTTGGAATGAGTAAAATATTTTAAAACAATTTTCAAACTTAATATCTTTCCAGATTATGATTTATGGCTCTGTAGGACAGCTTACAGTGAGACATTTGAGCAGGTATATTATGGAAGGAAGAGCACAATATTGGTGCAATGGATTACAATCTTGTCATGCTGACACTAACTAATTCCATGACTGGACACCAGCTTCCACCATTTAAAAGATTTTTTTTATAAATTGGGAGTGGTCTCCCCTAGACTTTCTTGTATACTCAAATATGGGGTGGATATTTGAGGAGTAAACCGCAAGACAATGATCATATTTTTATATTATGTACATTAAAGAACCATCAACAACAAATCAAAGCAAATTAATAATATATTGAACAATTATTATAAAAGTAAAGTTGAATACATCGGACTCTGCAACTGCATGAATAAAAAGTAACATAGCACTTCCAGTTAATGGAAACAGCCCAAAAGTTAATAGAAATCTACAGTATGTTTTGTACCTAATACTTGGTTAAACTAAGTGGAAGTGTACGGAAGTTATTGTGTTTACAAATACACAGACACACACAGACAGACACACAGACATAATTCCAAAAATGGTATTTTTAGACTCCGGGAAGTGTCTAAACATCGAGATTCATCAAAATCTTGAAATGGAATTTTTGAGGAACTCCGATGCTTTCCCTATACTTTGTATACAAGAAAGTCAGGGAGGTCTAAAACGTTGAGATTCATCAAAATCTCAACATTGAATCTTTAGACAATTACAATACTTTCCCTATACTTCATATATGAGAAAGTAAAAAGGGAGGCACTCTTGGTATCTCAAACTGCATGGACTGGAATCCATATGTTTAAGGCAGGCAATACCAAGAGGAGCTAACAACAGTATGGAATTTTTGGGCTTGGAATACAAGATCCTAGAATCAAGCCCAAGCAGAAGCAAGCAAATGCACTCAGAAATTCAAGAAAAAATTAAGAAACTAAAGTACATTAAACTTAAGGGTCTTCTTATTTTGTAGTCTAATTGGACTTTCTCAGTTTTGGTTTAACAACCAGAAAATTAAAGTTGTGACAGTAGGGGGCACTATTGCTCCCTTTTCCCTCAGGTACCACTCCAAACACCAGGTAAAAGTGCTACAATAATTATTTTTATTATAATAATGTGCACTAAGCACCCTCCACTCCACACTACTCATAAATAAACACAATACTCCAATCATAAATTAATCCTCCACTCCCAGATGCGTTGCCCTCCTACCACCCAGCTCAGCTCATTGTCTGGGAGTTCCCATGGTCCTTTTATAGTTCTCAACCCGGAAGTGTTCTCATTCTTTAGTCCATAATTCCTTATCACTTCCGGGTCAGATAAGTCCTTTTTTCTCACCCCGGAAGTATATCATTCCTTCCGTTCATATGACTTGGAAGTACTTCCGGGGCATAGGGCAAAAAACACTCCCCAAGCCTCCCTATAGCGGCTCCTGGTGGCCCCCATGATATCCAGCCGGGCTCTCCATAAAAACAACAATGTCCATGAGGCTCCGCTGGAATTTGGAGACCTTCCATGCTGCTGTGAGGGCTCCCTCTGGCGGCCTGGGGGTATTGGCTGGGATACAAAGCCGGCCATGGACCACAAAGTCTATCAAGAAAAGCTCAAAAGACACTCTATGAGCTAGTGAAGGTTCAAGAATATGTTAAACCAAACCACCAAAACAAAAATCTAAATTCAAAGTCATAAAACTAATAGTGGTCAATCTATGAATTTTATTCTAAATATATTTTTTGTATATTTAGATACTTTAGTAACAAGGAAACAAGGTTATTCCTTTGTTTAAGAGCTACAGTTTGGACATTAGTGTTGCTATCTGTTCATGTCATAGCAGCGGATGTTACAGTCAGCAACAATATAGTGGCACCCATGGAAAAAAAACATGGAAAACGGTGGCACATATAAGACACATCGGTGTTAAATGGTCCATACAGTACTTTCATGTAAATTACACTTTAATGATACTGCAGGAAATCACTCAATGGAACATTTTGCTATATATTACAACTGATTGTACTGTACGACAGCATTGAAAAAAGTAAATCAACTGATATAATATTTATTATGCACACAAATACTGTATATGTCAAGTAAAATGAACAGGAATTGAATCAAATGAACAACGTAAGTAATTTTTAATTTGAAACTAAACACATTGGGTCAAATAATGTAAACACTCTGCGTAGACAGATAGATTGGTACAGGGGTGGCGTAATGCCTCTGTTCAAGTCGACCGTTATAGATCTAGGTGTGCCAGTTTATGTTTATGTGTGTTCATCTCTTTCTCTTCATCATCAAGTGTGTGTGTTGGTTGGCCATCTTCACTTATAAATTGCTTTGAGTGTGTTTGTGCATGTGTGTGTGTGCATGCTCGTGTGTGCCTCTTTTTGTGCATACCTGTATGTTTAAATACATTATATATCTCAAAAACTAATCATCTTATCAATAGGCCTGCTTCCATGATTAAACAGAGTAGACTACAAAACACAGTGCTAAATTAAATCATTTCTACATCAGTTATTGGTGGACATATGTAAAAGGATGGGGGGATAAATACTGGACCAAACTGGGACCAACCAAACAATAGGCATAGAACCTGCTCCAAGACAAATACAATTCAACTTGTTGACAGAAGATGGGTTAATATCTTCTTATTATTTAATATCTTCTTATTGTAAGTTATTATTTTACATACGTATTTAGTGCGGATATCTTGGAACCAGTTTGTACTAAATTGGTGTATCTTTGCTGGCATTTAGTCATTTGGGATCTCTACACAATGCACACAATCTTACTTTAGAGTGTGAAAATCTATTTTGAATTTCCACACACAGTGCACATATAGACCGACATAAAAATCCAAATTTCTCGATGTTTTGAATATTGTAGAATCAGAAGCTAAACATAGCTTGATAACAAATTTTAACCACATCACCAAACTTCCATTTACATTCAGGTAAAACACAAAAACAAAATGGCATTGTAATGACATAACAAAAACATTGACAAAATTATAAAAATAACTCTACTAGCATGTTCAAGAATATAAATATAAATGAAATCAGGATGGTGCCAAATGTGTTCCTCAAAATGCTAAAAGATTTTTGCAGTCCAAAGCACCCAGAGTAAAGTTATGTAGGCAGACTTCTCTTTTTATTTCTTTTCCCTAACCCTTTAGGTAGGGGATTGATATGGAGTAGTTTAGCAGGCGGAGTGGTGTCTCTGAGGCTAGAGATCTGCACTGGTAATCGGAAGGTTGCCTGGTCAAATCCTGTAAATGCCAGAAGTGATTCCACTCCGTGAGCAAGGCCCTTAACCTGCAATTGCTCCATCCTGGGTATAACGTTAACCTGCATTCAGCCATGCAAGTAGGCCCTCCAACCTGCAGGGAAAACTTGGGGGTTGGTGGCAGGATTGGCACTCCAGCCACCATAAAAAACCTCACACTGTTTCAGTGTGGTGCTTAGGTGTCACCTGTTGCATGGCTGCACTTGGGTCCAAATCTGGGATCCTGAGGTGGTATGTCATGTGATGAGTGAGGCAACATGCTGTATCAGCACATGCTCCGAACCAACCCTTTAGGTGATTGCTAAAACATTCACAGTGAAGAACAAAGGGGGCAAGGGATAATTAACAGCACATGAAAGGTGAGGCCTTCAAGTCAAACTCTCATTCATGGTTCAAACCTTTTTTTTCTTCCCCACATCTAAAAATTGTAAGCAACTGGCCTACTAAGAGTGATTCTGGGTTTGGTTGTGAATGTGACTTCAAATAACCTGACATCCCAGTGTGGTCTAGCCATGATTTAGCCCCCTTTACTTAAAAAATGAACTCTCTACAAGTTCATAGAACTGCATTCTGATAGGCTGATGTGACTGTTATGGTCTCTGTCTTAAAAATTTCAGATTAAAGTAATCATTTCCAATTGGCTGGGTGCAGGCCTGTGTGAGAATACACTTCCAATGGACTGGATCCTGCCTTACAGCATTTGGATTTAGAAAAAACTGACAATGTTGTTATGCAATAATGTGGTTCAGAAAATGAATGAATGAGCCACTGAAGGGTTAAGAGAATTGCTCAAAATGGGGATTGATGCCAAGACCTTGAGGCTTTGAGTCCATCTGTTTAGACAGAAGGCCACCCTGCCTATGTCAAGACCCATCAGCATGCAGCAGTAGAACTTCATTAGATCTCAGCAACTAAACGAGGTTAGCAATGCAAGAGAAAACTGGGCAATGTGACCAACTGACTTAAAATATGTGTACTTTTCCTGTGTCTATGTTGTGTGAGCTGAATTGCATTTATAAACTAACATTAGTGAAATATGAAAATATTACATTCTGTACCGTGTATGTTGAATGTTTTGGCTTCATGAAGGTTTCTGGTTACCACATCCATTTTTAAACCTGCTGATCCTGAGCAGGGTCAGGGAGAAAGTGGAGCCTATTCCAGCTAGCATTGGGCTCAAGGTAGGAACAACAACTCTTTTTAAAAAGGGTCAAATTTTGGCATTTTCACATATTTTCACATACTTGAAAAATATCCAGTTATTTGTTTAATAATCAAGAAAAAACAACACAAAGAATACAAAATCCCATTAAGGCAGCTATATCCAGGCTAGAGAAGAGCTCAAAAACTACCCACTATTAAGAGATAACGGGTTAATAATATTTTACTCCTTTGTTTATTGATATTAGTATCTAATTAAACTCCATTCTGTTTTTTTATGATTGTTTTTGTCTTCATTTGGATTTTTAATTTTTATTCTGAACCATTTCCACCGCTATTTTGTTTTTTGCATCGCCTGAAATGCTGTTCTGGTTGCTGGGAGTGTGTTGAGGTAATTTGCACACCCCGTGCTAATAATTCACAATTGGTTTAAAGGCTTCAGTGTCCGACTTATGTTTAAACCCTATCTTTATGCAGCAGTTTTGTTATTTAACAAATCCTTTTGAAATTTGATCAATCTTGTTTTCTGAACTTTTTGACTTTGATTTTTGCCTCACTTCTCAGCTTTAGTTTCTTGTGCTTAACTTTTTGCTACGTTTTCACCACGTTTTGCATTTTGACGAGTCTCATAAAAACTGCATCTGCTATTTAATGACAGAATACTCACTTCTAGTGAGCTATAATCTGTAGGGAGAAGATAGCATACTGACACTAACATACAAATAAAGCTGAGAAAAGTGACTGCTGATACTGTAAATATCTAGAACAAAAGTGGCTGGTGCTAGAGACGAGTCTATTTTAGAGCTGTATATGGACAGCCCCTGGGATTAATGGCTGTCACAAATGAGAACCCCAGTTAGAGAATGCAGAGCTCCAGCTAGGAATAAGTAACTGCACATTCACATTTTGGACAATGAAAAATTATGTTGTGAAATATCCATTCTCCACATTTTCTATTTTAGTAACTTCTTAGTACTTGGCTTCTCTATTGTCTGCACCCACACCCTTTTGGAGGGGCTTTTGGAGGACAGGCACTTGATGAACGCTGCAAATCAGTAATTTCATATTTCAATCCAGTATAGGCCAAAAACCATATCCACTTGCTTTTGACGGTGAAAACAAAGGGCTTTTTCAAAGCCAACTCCCTTCACAGTTAAAGAATTATGGATCATTCTGCCTACACCATCAAGAGCTTTTAATCAATTATTTTTTACCTACTGTCTCTGCATTATGTAGGGCTACTCTGAATAGCAGACAGCTTATAGAATACAGTGAAAGAATGGAATCGTCAGCAGTAATGGATCTCTGAATAGCATTTTCTGGTTTATTAGTCATACTTAATAGCACTAAAGGGGCTGTGAGCAGAGTTAAATCCTTTTGTTTTAAATCCCCTAGGTGAAATGAATGATGCTTAATCTTAGTTAGACACACCTCTAATTTAAAAAGATTCTATCTGCCAACTGCTACTGATATGTTAAATGCCGTGTGGGTATACGTGATTTTCTTTCTCTGCCAAAGAAAGCTGCTTATTATCCCCAACTATTGTGGCATCTTCTGCAAAATGATAAGAAATAAAGATTGGTTTAAGGCATATATTGTAGAAAAAAGGTGCATCAATGGAGAGTTGAATGAAATATTTATTGAGTTTACAAATCAGGATCTGTAGGTTTGTTCATTCTGAGTCAGGTGTCACAAAGACAGGACCACAGATGGTGGACTGAAGCTATAAGAATGGGAGAAGAATAAAAAAAAAACAAAACCTCTGGTCCCTAGACATAGAATGAAGCCTTAGAAATCATTTGTTTCCCTTTAGAACAAAGTGGCCAGCACTCATGGCTGCAGACTTTGTTGCTAGGCATTTTTTATTGATATATTATAAACATGCTCATTGCAAAAACATGAATTTCCACAGAGAAACTTTTATTGCCAAAAACCCATCTTCGGTTATTTGCATTCTGCATAAAAGATACAGTCGTAAGTATGATACACATCTTACAGTCCAAGTGTCGTGCATAGAGAACTTTACTGGATGTTAATCAATATTTTACACAACAGCATATAGCTATTAATGTAATAAAAATGGAATACTGCAACGTGAGGCATTAAATGTGAGGAACAGGAATAATAAACTAAAATGATAATCAATGGTTAGTTATGAAACATGGTGTTAAAAGTAAATATAAAAACCTGTTACACAGATATAAAGTGAGGAAACACATTCACTTAATACAGTATGTGCATTAAAAAGAAGGATGCTTCAAAGGAAAGGTACTCACGTTGAATGTCGATAGTGACACTGGTCTCCTTGCCATTAGGCACAGCCTTATTGGAGGCTCGGCAGGTAATTTGCTGGCCAGATTCAATGTTGGATGGGGCAATGTAGAGGGTGCTTACTGTACTTTCCCGGCGGCCATCTCTTAGTAACGTCTATAATGAAATGAATGATAAAAAAAAAAAAACAGGTTAAGTAAAGCAAGTTATCAAGCAGTAGGGAAAGAAGTAATTAATCGATAAAATGCATACTATATACTCCATATATACAGTATATTTAGTTATTTTAAGGCTGTGTCAGCACATATCTACTAAGGACTTATAAGGTTATTTCCACTCTGAAAAAGAAAAAAAGGTCAAAAACACAACATTTATCCTTCACTGGGTGTGCAATGGAAAAGTAAAAAAAAAAAGGTAACATATATATTATATGAATAAATGGCACTCAAGCAGCTCAGTATGAATGGCAGTCAGACTTACTAGACTGTCGGAGTACCATACCAAGCAGCACATTTGATAATTGCTATTGACTGATTCCAAGAATTTTGGGATCCCTGCTCCATCCCCACTTACAGTATATTATGCCTACAGTATCATCTGTGATGCTGAAAACGATTAATGTGTCATCTGATGTGAACAGATGAAAAAGAATTTCTTTCGTTTTATTCATTGTATTACAGTTGGTGTGAATCCTTCTAAACAGATTCTTAACACTGTTTATGCAATGAGGAGTAATTGCTAGAAAAATGTAATATTTTGTCTGCATAACTGAAATAAATGGGTGTGAGAATTTTATGTTGGTGTACTTCTAGTTGTATTTCATGAAATCAAATACTTAGATTTTTCACTTATTTCCTAATAGAACTAACTAAGAAAGACATTAGTCAATTACAATTAGTGCAGAATGCAGCAGCTAGAGTCTTAACTAGAAAAAGAAAATTTGAGCACATCTCACCAGTTTTAGCATCATTACATTGGTTACCTGTGTCATTCAGAACTGACATTAAAATACTACTAATGGTTTATAATGCCTTTAAATAATCTCGCTCCATCCTAAATTTTGGAATACTTGTCCCCCTACACCCCAAGTCATAACCTTCAAATGGAAATCTGCTTATAATTCCAAGAGCCAGTTTATTTTTTTTTAAGTCGTGAGGCAGCCTTTTGCTGTTATGCACCTAAAATCTGGAATATCTTACCTATAGAATTTGCCATGTTAATACTGTGGGGTATTTAAAAAAACGGCTAAAAAGCCATTATTTTAATATGGCTTTTTCGTAGCTACATTTCATTTGTACTCCTTATAGACTATATGGGTATAAAATTATCATGTTTTGAAGGGATCCACAATCTGTACTAATCCCCACTATTCTCAGCTGTCTTTTCCGGTTCTTCTGTGGTGCCAATCTGTGCCACCACCACCTGATCAAGGCACCATGCAGCCCCCTGAGATGATGGAATGAAGGCAGGCGTCTCATCAGTCCACGAGACCAACTTTATCAGAATCCTATCATGTGAAGCATGAAAACAAAGAGGACTGATTTAGGAACATTTATGTTGGGAAGAAGGGGGTGGTCTTTTTGGCATTGGAACCCCTGCAGATTGTGTTTTTTCTCCAGCCTTTTGTTGTTTTTTTTCTGTCCTCCTACCATTTGATCTTACCTTGTTTTGTAGTTACTTATTCTTTATTATGACTGCCTTATCTTATTTGCCTTTCTTTGTAACCTTTTCTTTGTCAACAATAAAGCAATTTATGCTACATTGTTGTATGAAAATGTGCTATATAAATAAATGTTATTTCAGTGTCTGTTAACTGGAGGTCAAAGCTTACAGACAATATGGAAGTGTGAACCTTTGCATGTTTGGAAAATATATTTTATTATGAAAGGTAATTAAAAAAAAAAATAGATAAAAAAATGCATATTGAAAATTTGACTCAATAAAAAGCAAATGAATACAGTGTATTATTAACTAGAAGTTTACATGTTAAAGCAGCGAGCTGCCAATACTCTATTGCTATTCTTGTATATTTCTTTATTACACAGAATCATTTGTAGAGTTAAGCCTCATTGTTCACTTCCCTTCAGTACTGGCACAGCAGAGGAAATGATGAATGGCACCATCTGTCACCACTGTCCGCCTGTAGCATTATGGATCTCAGAAACTCTTGCCATGATGCCCTAGGGTGAATCAATGACCATGGCTGTTGCAGAGGCTCGGTCAGTTGCCTGAAGCCCAAGCAGACATTCGTTTTGTATCTTATTGAGCTTTGTCCCAGCAGACAGTCAATTTCTGAACAGTTTCTCAACTTTTAGCCAGTGGGAAATCGAGACAAATTATCACCCTCTATTCTTCTGATGTATTTTTAAACATTAAATGCAAAGCTTCTAAATATACGTAAAACACGTTTAAAAAAAATCATATTTAGATTTATTTACGTGTGCAATGGTTTAAAAACGGTCTACTGAAGCTCTTCTTCAATGAATATATATTGTACACATGTTATAACTCAGGATTTAATGTAATTTATATTATTTGTAATTTCACCCCAATCCCCATTTGTCACCTGATCAGGCCTATAAATATTGTCTACTGGCTCTGGTTCTCTGCTGAGACATTTGCTAAGGCTCCTTTTGTTTTGTTCGGCTCCCTGTGTGTTTCCACTTTATTGTAGGTCTTTGGTGCTGTTTTAACTATTTTCACATTGCTCTTTCTGGCTGTGGACTTTTGCTTTTGTTCCTTATTCCCAACTTGGTTTATGTGGACTTGCTTTTGTTGCTATTGAATGTCTTTTTTGGTTTATTTACTGTTTAGTATGGTTATTTTTTTGTAATCCATTTTTGTTCTTGAATTTTAGAATTTTGTCTTTTTTGTTTGCTTTGAAAAATTTGATTAAGAAAAATAAATATTACAGGTACTTTTTTGGGGGGTCAGTGATTTATATTTTTATGGTTTTCCACTCGGATTTGGAAAATATTTTTTCTTTAAAGATGTTCTCTCCCTTTTGGTCCGTTTGCAGGCCAAAATCATGCCTCTTGAGTTTGAAGCCGGGCAGATTTTATTTCTGGGCCATCTTTAATGCCTTTTGATTTTAAGCTTTTTTTGCGGGCCTGAAAATCATAACACATAGAATATAATCACTTACAACAATTTTCTAAAGGATAAGGTAGTGTCAGGACCTGGAAGGATTGTATAGAAAGGGTGATCAGGCAGATTCAAGTAAGCTTAATGTGAATCACAAGCAAATTAACAGGAATTAGGAAAAGATTAAGCAGCACATGTCTAGCACAGGCGTATGAGCAATATTCCACATAGGCTCATAAGGCGGAGGTTACATTTAACTAAATATTCTGTAATACAATAAGGAAACAAAAAAGGGTGTGATCAGATGCATACAATATCTGATTTTTTATAAGGTACCACATGAAAGGCTAGTGATCAAGCTGTAAGACATTGTAGGAGATGGCTGGTAGCTCAACCTGGCCGGGATGTCCCTGAAGTAGAAGGATGGGGAAGGCAGCTGCTTTGGGACACTGCGTCCCCCAGGATGCTAATTGGCAGCTTCCCTGCAGCATAGTGGTGCCCCGGATTCATGCAGGGCACCATGGGATCTGGAGTTCGGCTTCACAGCCCTGCTGGATGCTGCCAGGTGATGCTGCAAGGAGACTGGGGAGTCCTTACTGTATACATAGCCCGGAAGTACTCCAAAGTCACAGGGACAGAAGCACTGAAGTAATTCCGGGCTGAAGAAATTACAAATTCTCCATCTGACCTGGAAGTGCTGACGAGTCACGTGGACCGAAGGACAGAAGCACTTCCGGGTCAAGGATTACATAAAGGACTGTTGTGAACCCAGCAAGCGAGCTGAAGTCGGGAGAAGTAGGACAGAGCTTGCTGGGAGGTGTGGAAGAGAGAATTTTGTGATTGAGTGTGCTGAATTTGTGTAGTTATTGCCTATTTATTGTGGTGGAGGTGCTTTGGGGCACTATAGAAAGAAGAAATTAAACAACTTTTTGGTGCTTTTATCCTGTGTCCTGCATCTGTCTGTTGGGAAAAGGTGGGCAACAGTGCCACCAAGCGGCCACTCTATTACAACATACAGCGTATCCAGAAAGTATTCACAGCGCATCACTTTTTCCACATTTTGTTATGTTACAGCTTTATTCCAAAATGGATTAAATTCATTTTTTTCCTCAGAATTCTACACGCAACACCCCATAATGACAACGTGAAAAAAGTTTACTTGAGATTTTTGCAAATTTATTAAAAATAAAAAAATTGAGAAAGCACATGTACATAAGTATTCACAGCCTTTGCCATGACGCTCAAAATTGAGCTCAGGTGCATCCTGTTTCTCCTGATCATCCTTGAGATGTTTCTGCAGCTTAATTTGAGTCCACCTGTAGTAAATTCAGTTGATTGGACATGATTTGGAAAGGCACACACCTGTCTATATAAGGTCCCACAGTTGACAGTTCATGTCAGAGCACAAACCAAGCATGAAGTCAAAGGAATTGTCTGTAGACCTCCGAGACAGGATCGTCTCGAGGCACAAATCTGGGGAAGGTTACAGTAAAATTTTTGCTGCTTTAAAGGTCCCAATGAGCACAGTGGCCTCCATCATCTGTAAGTGGAAGAAGTTCAAAACCACCAGGACTCTTCCTAGAGCTGGCCGGCCATCTAAACTGAGCGATCAGGGGAGAAGGGCCTTAGTCAAGGAGGTGACCAAGAACCCGATAGTCACTCTATCAGAGCTCCAGAGGTCCTCTGTGGAAAGAAGAGAACCTTCCAGAAGGACAACCATCTCTGCAGCAATCCACCAATCAGGCCTGTATGGTAGAGTGGCCTGACGGAAGCCACTCATTAGTAAAAGGCACATGGCAGCCCGCCTGGAGTTTGCCAAAAGGCACCTGAAGGACTCTCAGACCATGAGAAAAAAAATTTTCTGGTCTGATGAGACAAAGATTGAACTCTTTGGTGTGAATGCCAGGCATCACGTTTGGAGGAAACCAGGCACCGCTCATCACCAGGCCAATACCATCCCTACAGTGAAGCATGGTGTTGGCAGCATCATGCTGTGGGGATGTTTTTCAGCGGCAGGAACTGGGGGACTAGTCAGGATAAAGGGAAAGATGACTGCAGCAATGTACAGACACATCCTGGATGAAAACCTGATCCAGAGCGCTCTTGACCTCAGGCTGGGGCGACAGTTCATCTTTCAGCAGGACAACGACCCTAAACACACAGCCAAGATATCAAAGGAGTGGCTTCAGGACAGCTCTGTGAATGTCCTTGAGTGGCCCAGACTTCAATCCGATTGAACATCTCTGGAGAGATCTTAAAATGACTGTGCACCGACGCTTCCCATCCAACCTGATGGAGCTTGAGAGGTGCTGCAAAGAGGAATGGGCGAAACTGGCCAAGGATAGGTGTGCCAAGCTTGTGGCATCATATTCAAAAAGACTTGAGGCTGTAATTGCTGCCAAAGGTGCATCGACAAAGTATTGAGCAAAGGCTGTGAATACTTACAGTGCCCTCCACAATTATTGGCACCCCTGGTTAAGATATGTTCTTAGGCTTCTAATAAACTCTTTTTTTTTCCCAAAACATATAGGCTCACAACACAAAAAAGAGAAAACTCCAACCTTTACTTGAAGTACATTTATTCATTAGGAAATAAATCCCACGTTAAGAAATACGTTTTTTACATGAAATCATATGTGCCACAATTATTGGCACGCCTGCTGTTAATATTTTGTACAACCCCCTTTTGCCAACAAGACAGTACTTAATCTTCTCCTATAACATTTAACAAGGTTGGAGAATACAGAAACAGGGATTTTTGACCATTCCTTTTTGCACAATCTTTCTGGATCGTCCAGAGTCCTGGGTCCTCTGCTCTTCAGCTCACCCCACAGGTTTTCAATGGGGTTGAGGTCAGGGGACTGAGATGGCCATGGAAGGAGCTTGATTTTGTGTCTGCTGAGCCATTTTTGTGTAGATTTTGCCATATGTTTAGGGTCATTATCCTGCTGGAAGATCCAATGACGACCCATCTTCAGCTTTATGACAGAGGCCACCAGATTACCAGATTTTGATTTAAAATGTCCTGGTATTTCAAGGAGTTCATGATGCCATACACCCTAACAAGGGCCTTTTGAAGAGAAACAGCCCAACAGCACCATGTATCCTCTACCATACTTTACAGTGGGCATGAGGTACTTTTCCGCATACTCATTCTTGGATTCATGCCAGACCCACTTAGAAGCTCAATTTTAGTCTCATCTGACCAAAGCACACGGTCCCAGTTGAAGCCCCAGTACCGCTTAGCAAACTCCAGATGTTTACGTTTGTGATTGTAGGTGAGAAAAGGCTTTCTCCTTGCATGTCTCCTAAACAGCTTGTTGGCATGGAGATAGCGTCTTATGGTTGTCATGGAGACTTTGTGACCCCCAAAATACCACTCTTTTGTGCAGTTCTCTAAGAGTGAGCTTTGGAGAATTTTTTACTTCTCTTACCATCCTCCTCATTGTGCATGGTGGCAAGATAAACTTCAGTCCTCGTCCAGCCTTGTTTGTCACTGTTCCCGTTGTTTTACATTTCTTTATTATTCCTCCGACTGTAGATACAGGCAGGTTTAGGCGAGGAACTATTTTCTTGTAGCCATTACCTGACTTATGAAGGTTGACACACATCTGCCTTACTTGAACAGCATGTTCTCTTGTGTTTCCTATGTTGAAGAGTGGCTAAGAGCAATAGGACTCTGTGTCACGTCATATTTATACCCCAGGGACACAGGATGTCATTAATTACTAATTAAAAGGTCCAATTTACTCTGATCATCTTTAAAAACTAAACTAGAAATTACAAAAATGCTTCAATTAAATTTATTTTACAGGAATTGTTAGGGGTACCAATAATTGTGGCACACATGATTTCATGTAAAAAATGTATTTCTTAATGTAGGATTTTTTCCCCAATAAATAAATGTACTTTAATTTTAAAGGTTGGAGTTTTCTCTTTTTTGTGTTGTGAGCCTATATTTTTTGGGAAAAAAAAAAATTATTACAAGCCTAAGAACACATCTTAACCAGGGGTGCCAATAATTGTGGAGGGCACTGTATGTACATGTGATTTCTCAGTTTTTTTAATTTTAATAAATTTGCAAAAACTTTAAGTAAACTTTTTTCACATTGTCATTATGGGGTGTTGTGTGTAGAATTCTGAGTAAAAAAATGAATTTAATCCATTTTGGAATAAGGCTGTAACATAACAAAATGTGGAAAAAGTGATGCGCTGTGAATACTTTCCGGATGCACTGTATTTAAGGTTAAATTTGTCAGCAAGAACAAAATTGTCTCAAACACAGAAAGTAAAGGGTTATGCTGAGGGGAACTTTTTCAGAATTAGGCGATGTTAAAAGTGTTGTTCCTCAGTGATCAGTGCTGGGCCCACTGGTCTTTCTAATATACATAAATAATCTGGACAAGAATATAATCACTAAGCTGGTTAAATTTGCAGATTATACCAAATGATGAGGAAGGGGAGATAATGTAGAACCAGCTAAAATGTTACAGAGGGAACTGAACAGCATTCAGGCTTGAGCAGATTTGTGGCAGATATAAAGTATTAAATCTTGGAAATTAAAATGCTTGATCTGAATACACAAAGGGAGGTCAGAACCTTGAAAGCACTCCTTATGAGAAGGAGTTGTTGTGGATTCATTGCTATCTACATTATGACAGCGTACAGGAAGCGATCAAGAAAGTGAATAGGATGTTACGTTATATACCACAATGTGTGGTGTACAAGTCAAGAGAGGTTATCCTCAAGTTATGTAACACACTAGCGAGTACTTACCAGGAATACGGTATTCAGTTTTTGTCTTCATATTACACAAAATACATAGCAGTGCAAGAGAGAGAGATCAGAAAGATCTCCTTCACACAAAGAACTTTAGACACAGGGAATAAATTACAAATTAGTATGGTGGAAACTGGGACATTAGGGACACTCAAATCATAACATTATTTTGGACAATCTAGGTGAATCAGATGGATGAAC
This sequence comes from Polypterus bichir lapradei, assembly GCA_026402145.1. Classification (NCBI taxonomy): domain Eukaryota; kingdom Metazoa; phylum Chordata; class Cladistia; order Polypteriformes; family Polypteridae; genus Polypterus; species Polypterus bichir. The sequence continues at coordinate 6,587,382 of JANRMT010062803.1, read as the reverse complement.
TTGTTGAGCTGAATTGCCTGTACTCATCATAATTTTCTAAAGTTCTAATGAATTATTTTTTAATGACCTGAATTTATTGTTTTTAACTATTGTTGATTTTTTTATTACATCTTTTAATATGCATCCATGCACACATTGACATGCAACACCACAGGCACATTATGTATTTAATACACTACATCGCAGTGTTTCCTTGTCTAAGCTTTTCTTTGGTAAAAGAAAACTAAAAGTTTGCCATACCTATAATAAACATCAAAAGAGGTAAAGGCTATGGTCTTTTTACCTGTTAGTTTCGTTTCAATATTTTTGGAGAAATTGATCTGTAAGTTGCATTTTTTCTTATACCTGTCCTGTGGGTCATGTAACCGAGTCTCTCATTCAGCTTCTGTATCGCACAGTTTTAGGACTGCAACTGAAGAACATACTGTATAATGTGCATGGGTATTATTGGGTTTGCATTGTTATGCATTTGTTTATTTATGTGGTTATTTATTTATTTCATTATTTAATTTTCCTGATAAATGATCAAGAAAAATATAATAAAAAATGAGGCAAAAACAAATTTGAAGCACAAAAAACACTACAATACAAAAAAGTAAGGGATCTCAAAATGGGGCTGTGGCAAAGGTAAAAGGCATGTGATGCTAGAGCAATGACCTCACAGAAGCTATCTTGCATTTATTTATTTATTTATTTATTTATTTATTTAAACTTCAGTCATGTGACTGATGTGTGATTAGACTAAACTAGAAACAGACACTGCTACAAGTGAAGGTCTGGGCAAACAACAGGCCAAAGAAAGAACTAGGGGCAGCACCCCAATCCTTTATTGCTACCAAAGGATCTGGACTAATTATTTATTTCATTATTTAATTTTCTTGATAAATAATCAAGAAAAATGTAATATAAAATGAGGCAAAAACAAATCAATACCACAAATATCAAAAACACTACAATACAAAACGGTAAGGGATCTCAAAATGGGGGCTGTGGCAAAGGTAAAAGGTATGTGATGCTAGAGCAATGACATCATAGAAGCAATCGTTTATTCATTTATTTTATTTTTTTACAATTCCAGTCATGTGACTGCTGTGTGATCAGAGTAAACTAAAAACAGACACAGGTACAAGTGAAGGTCTGGGCAAACAGCAGGCCAAATGAAGAGCTAAGGGCAGCACTCCAACCCATTCTTGCTACCAAAGGATCTGGATGAATTATTTTTTTAAAGAGTAATATTTTCCATTTGTGTTTTGGTTAGAACTATTAATGCAGAACTTTGTTTACTGTATACTTTCTTTTCTTTCATTATGTAATAATCATCCTAATGTATAAATCTAAAATGAATTTCTATTTCAGAGAGATAATAAAGTTCACCCTGACCTTGACCTTGATGCTGAGTTAGAATAAATCAAGCTATGTCACTTACCGGACAAATATTGATCTAATGATCATTTTCCATGCCTTAATCAGTTAGATGAAGTTCTAATCCTGACCTTGGGTATGCATCCTGTCTAGCATACTGTTTGAGTGTAGTTTAAATTGAGCGTCCACTGTAAATCTGACGTGTCACATTAATATGCATTTATTATTCAGTCTTCGTAGGTGGAGTATTAATAGCATTTAAATTGAAGGCATACTAGAGAATTCAGTCCAAGAATAATTCCATGGACCTTAGATATAACATTTTTTTTGGGTGCAGAATCAACAAACTTACTTACATGGATACAGATTTCAAACAGATGCATAATGTATCTATCTATCTATCTATCTATCTATCTATCTATCTATCT
>JANRMT010062803.1:6551314-6561924 GCA_026402145.1 Polypterus bichir lapradei | reverse complement strand
GATAGATAGATAGATAGATAGATAGATAGATAGATAGATAGATAGATTTAAATTGTTTGCATTTAGTTTTAGTAATAAGCGCATTATCACAAAATTGCTCAGTGTATGAATTATACTAAACCCTTAAAAGTTCATAACGTCTCTTGCGCTCCAACCTGTGGTCAATCTATACTAGAATGATGACAGGCACACCATGATGATAAAAGCCATCCCACATTACTTAGTTGCTCTGGCTAAAGCCAAAAATGATTAGATTTCTACATTTTATTGCCACTACAAGGACACCAGAAGCCCAGAGTCCATTTTAACAGCAATTGAGGGCACTAACCCTGGACAGGCTGCTAGGATCTCTAAGGAAGCAATGTCTAACAATCTTTTATTACAATTACATTTATTCACACAGCAGACTTACACAAATGGTCAACATAATCAGGTAAACATCAGTCTAGGAGACTGTTTTGAAAGAAGTGCTACAGGACAGGATTACAAAATTTACCCTCAAAAGTGAAGAGCTTTAAACTAAACAAAACAACATAAGCAAGACTAGTTCATCTTTCCTTAGTTATAACAATCTATCAAAGCCATTATCAATTAGACAGATATTTACAGAACAAAATCCCACAAAATCTATTTTAGAACTGCAAGGACATCGGGTACAAGGTTAAAAATACCTGCTGCCAAACCACTGCAGAGGGCACTGACATGAGGCCAGTTTATAGATATAAACTAAGATAATGTGAATGTCTCTAGAATGTGGGAGGGCAGCCAACACACTCAAAGAAACATGCAGAGACACAGGAGAAAATGCAGACTCCATACATACAATGACCTGGCCACAGTTCAACCCCAGTCTCCTGACTAATGGAGCTGTGAGGGACTTGCGCTAATGACTGTGCCACTGGGCTTCTCATCAAAAAGTATAATTCCAAAATGTTAATTTTTTATTTTCTATATTACGAAAATCCCCAAAGACACAAGTTGTTTCTCCCCAATACAAATCCCAACAACAATATTTAAGCATTCATGACAGGCGTTAATAAAGCAGCCTTTTGAATCAATCCAGGACTGTGTTCTTCATGTCATCATTAAACTTCAGTTGCAAAACAAATTGGCTTAAAATTGTGTTGATAATCAGGTATTGCTGTCCAGGACAAGGACATATTGAAAACAGATTATGTTGTTGTAAATAAAGGAAATGTTCGAAAGAAAAATGTGATTATGATCAGACCAAAGGTAATCAGGCATGCAGTGTAATTGGATCAGACTAAGGCAGAGCCAAAGGAAAAAGAAGGCCAAAATACAGCTGAGAAACAACCATTAGACCAAGAAAAGCAAATAAACATAACATTTTAAAACAATTTCAGTCTGGGGATACAGAATTTTAGAGAATGTACTATGTAAGATTATTTGTGCCAAAATTAAATGCAATCTAACATGTTAATGAGATTGCAATGAAATGCATTTACACAAAGTGCAGTTTTATTGAGTCATAATTAAAGCATACCATCCAAATCATTGCTTTTTACTATGGAAATTTTTGTGTCAATTTCAAATACAATTGTCACACATAAGCCCCTGGGGATCACCTTCAGAACTTAAGTAACGTAAGCGAATCCACATCAGACCAAGAGAAGGTGCTGTTGCTAACTGTTCTCTCTCTTCCATCTGCAATACCAAGAACGGCCGTGGAGACTCCACTTGCAAAGCCCGCAGAAAGCTCCGCCCATTCTGGAGGAGACAGAATTAAAGGAGGAGTGTCCAGAGTGTCATGTCTCATTTTACTCAAGACTCTGAAACGGAAAGAGTTCCAGAGGTACCCGAAACCAGAGAGTGGCTTATTCGCTTTGCTCGCTAAAATACTTGTAGGTTTTACTGCTGTTTAGAAGTTGAATTGGCCAAATTGTTTTTCATTGGTAAGTCAAAATACTTGTGTATTCATACCATTAAATGGGGTTTAATGACAATGTTTACTGTTGTCTCTTTGTGGGTTTCTGTCATTGACAGCAATACAAAAGTATATTGCATTTTAATTCATCTCCATAGATCACATGTCATAAATAAAAGCAAAGCAAACATATTGCATTTTGCTTATTGGATGCTCTGAATGTATTGCTTTTCGATTTAAGGCCACACGTTAATCAGGTCAAAACTGAACGCAATCAAATGACCAATCAGCGTCAAAAGGAGGGGCAAGGGATGTGAACAGCTGAGGTAAGAGGTGTTCCACCTCCAAACATATTTGTGTTCTGGCATAGTTGTGGTGTGATTAACCATAAAGGTTAGAAGTGCACTTTAGTTCTCGCTGAAAAAGTTTACTCTTATGTTAAGTTGTCTAAATAATGTGCTATGCTTGACTTATATCACACTGTTGCATTCGTATTCTAATATAGATAGATTAATAAAGTATCTATCTATCTATCTATCTAATAGTCCTGACTGATACATCAAAAAGTTTAGCAATAGCTGGTACTGTCATCTCCATCTACAGGTATTTACGAACCACCAAATGACCTCCACATGAGAAAGTGAAGGTAGAGAGAACTGTAGTTGAAGAGACAGTACATCCTGACACACTAATGAAAGAGGAAAGGCTGCTTTGGAGGGTAGTAAAAGAGCTGCCTTGAAAATAAAATCTATGGGAAGAATAAAACCATAGAGCATAGTCAGGAGACCAGAGGAATTAGCTGAAAGCTGACAGCATGTGATCACTGGCTCATAAAAGTGAAATCATGAAGAATCAGGAAGGCCATGCAGAATGATTTGTTGGCAGAATCTGCTCGCATATTACTGGGCACCCAATTTGATGCAAGCAGCTAAGTGTTTGCTTGAAAGATCTAACTCATTAAAGCAATATAAGGCTTGGGTAACTGGATCATCTGAAACTCATAGAGTAACCTCTGATTTGCTGATTATGGAACCAAAGCAAGTTGTATCTGAGCCATTAGTGATCACAGCAAGGGGATTTAAAGCTGCCTTATTTCAATGGACTAATGTGTTTAGAAGAAAGTTGGGACAAAGGTTTCACAGGAAGCAGAAAGTAATGGAGAGAAAGATGGGAGATGAGAACTAAGAGAGCAAAGAGAAAGGTAGACGATCTTTGCATTCAAGATGTTGTTATCGAGAAGAAACTGAACACATTCATAGTTTGCATGGAGGTTTTCTGCCCCAGAATGTGCACCTCTCTGTTGCCATTTGTTTGTGACATTATTAATGATAGTTAAGATGAATGGGATTTTCAGAGTACAATTTTTATGAGACATTTTTAATTCACGTTTTTTTGTCACACTTTAAAACGGGCATATTTTAAAACCTAGTTACATATGTTTGGTATCATTCTTTTTAGAATTTATCGTGATAACTTTAATGTGATGTTGTTAGATTTTCAGATTCTGTTTTTAAATTATAAACTAAAAAATATCAAGAACTCACGTTCTGCGAGACGAGACTTTGTGCCAACAGATTTAACCACGCCCGGGGCCGGAAATAAAAGACAAAGAATAGATGACAAAGACAGCTGCTGTACAGGCTTTTAGATGTTCGAAGCACCATACGAGATGCAGATCACATGGCATGGCGACAGCAGCAATCCAGGAGCTGATCGAGAAAAAAGGAAGTTAAAAAAAAAAAAACTGTATTTGTTTCCCATCGTATCACCGTTTAAGAGGGGGATTTGGAGGAGCGGCAGAGACACAAAATGGCTCGTGCATAGTGCAAGGCTGGTGAGCGAAGCAAGCAGGGGGTAAGCCCCGTAGTTATATTATAATTGTTATCAATCATAGATTTACTACCCTTTCATTCATTTTTGTGTACTTTTGACAAACTTAGATTTGTATTGTACATTTTTTCCTTTTTATCATTTTTTTTTCTCTTAATATAATCACTATGCCATTTTATACATTCGTCAATGCCATTTTGGGACATTTTTTTATGATTGTGTCCACGTTGTTAATAACAACACAAGTGTTGTTGATCACATGTCTTGGTGACACTGTGACATCATTGTGTGTGCCTATTTTAGAGGGGAATAGTTTTATCAGCATCTATATATGGATAAAAACTCCCAAATCTCTCATTTTCATTCTTGATAGTTAATTAGGTAAAGGATATATCAATAGCCATGACTTTTGCTTTGGTTTTTGCATTTTGGTTAGCATTCTACTTCCTGATTTTGATATGTATCATTCTTAATGGCCACTCTTTTCATTTGCCTTCCATCTACGATTTTCTGGACATTTGCCCTTATATCTCCATCCTCCCGTGACACTGAGCTGGATTAAATAAGCTTGAGAATTTTATATTATACAGGTAATTAAATATAATATATTCAATATCCAGTTCTATATGTTGCCTTTAACAATTGAGCCTGTGCATGAAATATAAATCAGCACGAAATTCTCAAACTGTGTGTATCATCATTAATGCTGGGTAAAATGGACAAGTATGAGGGCTCCAAAGGTAGAAGGAATTTCCAGACTGAAACACTATACTCAGTATCCAGCTGTGGCTGTATGTTGTCCAGCTGTGCCTCTGCATGCAGTATGAATCAGTCTGTAGCACTTCATCTGTATGCAAGATTTGTTGATGACTGCATAAATGGACAAAGAGGAGGCTTACAAAGATGGAAGGAATTTCCAGATTGATTTACTACACCAAATACCCAGCTCCTGTGACTTATTTTTTATGTTTTGCCATGAAAGAAGTATAAATAAGCCTGAAGAATTCTACTCTGAAGTAAGAACATTCCATTCAGTGAAGAAACACACATTCCCTATGGCAAATTTCTATAAAACAAAATGTCTGGTAAACTGGGGATCGAGTCAGTTTCTGTCAATAAAGGACAAGAATCTGAAAGAGCAGGGGACCACCTAACTGACAGACATGCAATGTTTTAATAAGCCAGCCATGTTGGGAGAGAAAAATATTAATGAGGTCTCGCTTTGAAAACAATGATCACACCCAAGGCATGCTGGAATAAGTACTGCTGACCAGGAGCAGACCAGAAATGCTGAATTCTGGGGGATGATTTCTCTGATCTCTGAATGTTAAGAAGAAGAACAAGAGATTACGATAAGCCAGAAAAGTATTGAGAACAGTAGAATTCTATGTAGGGGAAAGAAAAAGTAGATCTGAAGAAAATCCACTTCAGAAAGAGATAGTTTTGGTGAGATCAAGATCAATACCAATGAAGAACAGAGGGAATAATGAAATTGAGGCATTAAAGTATTTTCTGAGACCTAGTCAGTGCTTTATTTTAAAAAAGCTATGGTGTATAACAATTCATTGTGAGAGACATTATCTTTCAGCATCTTTGACCTCCGGGCAGAACTTTTATATTTCTCTAAATAGAATTATTGTCTTAAATAAAAAATGTAGTCGTAGTAACCATTAAATTGATTTTTTTTTCATTCACACAAACATATCCATATCTTACACTCTGGCAATGTTATCAGGAAATAAAAGAAAGCAGGTGGCACAGTGGTGCTGCTGCCTCGCAGTTAGGAGACCCAGGTTCGCTTCCTGGGTCCTCCCTGTGTGGAGTTTGCATGTTCTCCCTGTGTCTGCATGGATTTCCTCTGGGTACTCCGGTTTCTTCCCACAGTCCAAAGTCATGCAGGTTAGGTGCATTGGTGATTCTAAATTGTGCTTGGTGTGTGTGTGCACCCTGCCCGGGGTTTGTTGGCTGGAATTGGCTCCAGCACACCCCGTGACCCTGTAGTTAGGATATAGCGGGACGGAATAAAAGAAAGCTTTTTAGTTGCATACATGTAAAATGAAAAAAGTACATTTAGCCAGCAGCCATGCCGCCTACATTACAGAACACATAATCCACGTGAAGCTAAACATGTTTGGGATGGGAGACCAACCAGGAAAGTTGTGTTGCTGCTGGAAGAGGTGTTGGTGAAGCCATTGAATGTAATGGGAGCTAAAATTGATCAGAAATTAAAATATACAAAGGAGAAATGATGTAAGGACTAAACAAAGAGCACTTGTTTTAATGTTTTTTGCTGCTGTGTATTTGTAATGTCTAGCATTGTTGTGATTTATAATATGTCTTTTAAGAATAGGTTTAAGTTTATATTAAAGGAGCAGATTTCCTTAAAGAAGCCATTTCTTTCCCCCAAAGCTTTAAAGAGTGTAATTTATGGCAGGGGGTGCTAGCAGCAGGCATCACACTGGTTTGGGAAGGGTGAATCTGTCATGTCATTATATGAGCCTATAAGCCAGCTCACACAGGAAGAACATAAACTACCTAGGTGGTATGAAGCAGGGTCTGGAGGACTGAAATGTGGCTGTTTACGATTGGCTATTCTGTTCCACAGCACCCCATTGGTTAGTCATTCTAAAGTAGGATTTGTTGAACCAACGGAGTTGCCTGCACCCATTGGCCCTGAATTTCTGATTGGAATGGTATAAGTTGGTCACTTTACCATTCTCTCTCTCTTACCATCTTGCCATGAAGCAAACACCACCTCTCTCTCTCTCGGGAGCCAAACTGAGACAAGAAGGCAGCCTGTTTCAATATTCCATTCAAAGGCTATGTGAAAGCAAAGACCAAGCCAGACTGAACATAAGATTGAGAATCCATTATGGTTGCAAGGTAAACTGCTACTTAGGTTGTTATGGTATTTTACTTTGCTTATAACTTGGACATAATATCTAAAACTAAAATAATTAAATGTGTAGCCCTCTCTTCTGCCTGTTCTTTCACTCTATCTAATTACTTGAAGTTACAGATAAAGAAGGGAAGGGGCAAGGAAGTGCTGAAGTACAGTACCAGACCACAGAGTGGTGATTGTATCAGATTCATGGCTTTTTTGTAATGTCTTCATAATAAAGAGTATAATGGGGACTATAGGGTCACCAATGATTCTATATGACAAAACAGGGGCACTTACCCTGTGGTCTGCGCGTGGATCCCAAAGCCTCAGTGCAGTAACAGGAATATTGTGCTGAAAACTGGTGCATTCCTTCGGATGAATTGTGACACAGAGGTTCTGACTTTCTCTGGTCATAAAAAATCATTGAATCATCATTTGCAAAAAGTAGGGTGTACCCTGATGTCCTGGCTCAATTGCCCATTGTGGCCCCCTAATTATCCTCTGCCTCTAACTGGTCTCTACTAATAGCTAATGTGTGGGGAGCATGCTGGCCTAAAATGGCTGCCAACACATCATCCAGGTGAATGCTACACATTGGTGGTGTTTGATGTCGTTCCCCACACTCTAAATAAAGCACTTTGAGTAGGGCAGAAAAATCGCTAAATAAATTAAACTAATTTTCATATCTGTTCTTCCATATGAAACTACCTGCCTCCCAATGGACTGATTATTCACTCATTTTTGAAATTTCAATAACCCCCATTTAAAATGCATTGAAGAATTAAAATAGAAACATTCTGTACAACCTCAGTTATTGATTCATTTAATTTTGGACTTTTCTTTAAAAGAGGTTATTCCAACTTGCATGTTTTCCTTTATTACACATTTGATAGCCACTCCTAACAACAAAACAAATCCCCAGTGCATGTTACTGAAATGTCGGCAGAGTCGCACATGCAGCCAGGATATCACAATTACTTTAGCTACCTGTATGCGCATGGGCAGACTTCACCATACCGCATATTTGAACTCCCCATTGGGTCTGCTTTCACACATTGTATGTTTAAAGAAATCTGAATTACAATAAGCCCTAGACCCCTCACAACCAACTAACAAAAGTACATTAATCAAAGCAGTGATTACATTACTTAAGTTGGAGCTCAGCGCCTGTGATAGCTATTTCAGCCACTGCAAGCCAACAATGTTTAGGCCCTGTTTTTAGCTACATGACCCTCATAATAAATGAGGAATCTCTTACAACAGTAACGAGTATTAGTATCTAGTACACCACTCCTCAAAAAAGTGTGTTCAGCCACGTAAATAACCGTTACCGTACCTTGGTGTACGTGGCTCCACTAAGTACTTCCCCATTGCGGATCCAAATGACAGAAGCTGCCGGCTTAGCATTGTCAGCATGACAAGTCAAGTTGAGAGGATCCCCAGCCCGAAGGCTGATAACTGGACCACCATTGATTATGGGATCATCTGGAGGAACTGCAAAGAGACAAAATGAGAAAAAAAAGTCAATGTCACCAAGTGGACTAGTTGATTTTTTTAAAACCAGATCACCATTTATATGGCAGGAAAGAACAGATGTCTGCCATGAGATTTTGAATATTGTGAAGCATACTGGTGTGGCTAACAAAAAATGCTTGACCTGTTAACCCTATTAGCACTCAGTTACATTAACTGTCAAAAATGTGGGCAGCCTTGATTCAATTGTATGGTTTTTCTAATCTTTGTTTTATATATATATAATTTATTGCTTTTATTGAAATCAAACAACATCCATCCATCATCCAACCCGCTATATCCTAACTACAGGGTCACAGGGGTCTGCTGGAACCAATCCCAGCCAACACAAGGCAGGAAACAAACCCCAGGCAGGGCACACACACCAAGCACACATTAGGGACAATTTAAGATCGCAAATGCACCTAACCTGCATGTCTTTGGACTGTGTGAGGAAACCAGAGTACCCGGAGGAAACCCACGCAGACAACATGCAAACTCCACGTAGGGAGGACCCGGGAAGCGAACCCAGGCCTCCTAACTGCGAGGCAGCAGCGCTACCCACTGCGCCACCGTGTCACCCAATCAAACAACATTTCATACAAACAGAAAAACAAATCAACCCCCACCCCTGAGAAAAAGAGCATGGGCAGCAGAATAAAACTTAAACCTAGTAAAAATAAGTAAATAGATAAATTAATAAGTGAATATAGATGAATGGAGAAGAAAAAGAAAATAGGGAGAGAATCTGCTTCCTCAGTGCTTTAAAAACTTATTCTAAAATGTCATTGATTAGATCCTGCCAATTTTTTTCAAATTTCAAATAATATAAAACATCAGTTATAAACTTAAAGACATTTTTAGGCTTAAAAATACACTAAAGGCTTAAATATTTGAAATTAGTCTCTGACAATAATACCAATAGTGAATTTGGTGCCTGGTGTTTAATATTGAAAATATTTTTAAAATTGCTCCAAAAAATAGCTTTCATTTATAACTTTAGTGAATGTTGAACTCCATTCATGATATAATTTAAATCCCTATGTGTACCTCTTTAACGGTAAATGTGCGCAATTTCATTTCTCTTTCATGTGTTTGAGCCAATCGCAAGTGTTGTGGCGAGTAGAAGGCCATTGCATATGGTTGTAGTAGTCCAAACTATTTCAAGAAGAGTTCAAATCAGCAAAGAGAAATGAAGGTCAGTTAATCTGTAAGATTTTAAAAACTTCAAAAGGTTCTTCAGGTTTAGTTATAAGAACCATCAAGCCCTTTCATTAGATGAATGATTTGAGGGAAAAGATTTATTTTTATTTAGTGGACTGGGAGATAAAGTTTCCCCTAACAACAACTGACCAACAAAGATTTGTTGGTGTTTAAATATTCCAAAAGCAAAGATAACAAGTTTTGTGTGTCACAACCGTTTATAAGTGGGAGTGTGATGACAACAAGCCCACTCCCATGTGACATCAAACACGACACTGACATGACCGGCAACACTTTTCATTACCATGAACAATATGGCTGTGGCAATGAAAAACAACGACAGAATGGTGAGAAAATGATAGCACAGAGATAACAATAAAAGAAAACAAAACTAAGAACAATTAAAAAAATTGAAATAAAAACACAGCTAATTCATTGACTGGAAGGTTCTCCAGCAAGTTTATATTAAAAGCAAATGGTGGCTATCTTGAAGAGTACAAAATATAACATTTCAATTTTTTCTTTTTTCTCTCATTACATTTTTATTATTATTTAAATGTCAAACACAAAATTTTGAAGCAATGCTTTAATTTGTTTAACACTTTTGGTCATTGTATAATATCATATGTTTCATTTGACTGTGTAGATTTCTTCACTATTATTCTAAAATGTAGAAAATAGTAAAAAAAAATAAAGAAAATTTGTGTCCAAATTTTTAACTGGCACTGTACATCCCAGAAAAAAAATCCTTTTAATTCACAGTAACCTTAATCATAACCATACCTGACAATAGATAGATAGAATAGAAGGGAATTTGAAAATTATGTAGTTACTGCAATAGATAGAAGCTAACACAATACAGTACACCATGTTTGTGATGGCTTGTGGGTAGTTCAAACACCGCATGGCTGAAGCCAACATCAAATGAACATGGACGCTCCAATGTGGGATTGCACCATTGTTGAACAACATGTCATTGGGCTGAGAGAGTAAGACCTGCTGAAAGTCTATTAAGTATTTAGCAATTCTGAAATAAATTAAGAAATTTGTAATGTAATAGTATTTTGCCCTTGAGTCTCATACATTGAATATATATGACGATATACCTACATTTTTATCACTCTTTAATTTAATATTGTTTTTTATCAATATGCTGCTGCTGGAGCATGTGAATTTCCCTTTGGGATTAATAAAGTATCTATCTATCTATCTATCTATCTATCTATCTATCTATCTATCTATCTATCTATCTATCTATCTATCTATCTATCTATCTATCTATCTATCTATCTATCT